>JBBPJN010000632.1:0-11588 GCA_038088755.1 Boletus aff. separans
TGGGAACGGGCGAGGATGGATTGATAGGGGGTCAGGAGCCGTCGCTCGCGTAGGTGTTTGAGAATTTGTCGAAGGACGACCGTCTCGCGATGCTACGTGTGATCGTAAAGGAAGAGTCACATGGCGTGAGACACGAAACGAGAGGATCGGACCCACCTCGTCATAGCGCACTCGTATACGCTCCACGTACGAGGGTTCCGTGATGCCCGCAACAGAGACATACCAAATGGAAATATGAAAACTCTGCCCATGTGCCCTGCGCCCAGTCAACACGATGATGACAGCGATAGACGCAACGCCTTTACTCACGAGAGCGGTACGATCTTGACGAACCGTGTCGGAAACGATACACCATCCCTGTTCACGTGCGTGATCGAAAATGTCTCTGGAACGGCGTCGTCTCGTAGCCCTGCATGCAGAGCTTGAATCATGTGGTCTGGATTGAGACCCACGTAGAGCTTAAATTCTTTCATGTTGCATGGGTGTTCTGTGATAACAAGGTGGACGTCTCAACCGTCGACCGATAAGAGGTGAGAAGACACCAACGTCAACGTACTTCTCTGAAACTGCGTGGACATGACGTATTCGAGTCAGCGCAACCCCCGGTCGTCGTACGACACGACACGATTCTCGCCGTACCTTGCCAAATGTGATGCTTTCTGCGTGAAATCATGATCAATCCATACGTCCCATGGCACGAACGATCACCCCCGACCCACAGAACAACAGAGCGTGGGCGTGAGCGAGACAAGCGGACCACTCAACTGACGATACCCAGGGTTTCCAGACGGAGCAATATCCACTGCTTCATGCTGGGCGGCTGTTGGGCGCCGCTCCACCGACTCGACTGATCTTGGGGACGGTCGACGAGGATGTTTTCGGCGACATAGTGCCCGCTGTGTTCTGAACAACCAGCTATGGAATATGGGATTGGTTCTACGGTGGGGACGGTTGTTGAGGTGGACATGGACTGTGGATGATAAGACGCAAACGTGAGATGCTTCCCCTTTTGGTAGACCCTAGGCTGACTTCAACCCCGCATGTTGGTCGACATCGACCCGAGTTCGCTTGTCTGGACCCTCGTAACCATCCGGTCGGTTGATGTCTCAGCGTCCCGGATCCCTGACCTGTTGGTCCCTCGCGTACCGCTCCCACGTTGCTCTCGGCGGGCGCCACCCATACACTGTGTCGATATGCTCTCTTCGAGTTAATGCAACTTTATTTATCCTGAATCGCTGGAATGTATATAATATTGTCGACCCTTCATTCACTGTTCTAACCCAATGTCAGTTTTCAAGCTATCCCTGTTACTCTCGTCATCGATCTCCTTTCAGCTCAGCCTCGGCCACCCATCCTCACCCAATTCCGAGGACAAAATTATGGTCTCGACGTGGCAGGAGAGGATATGGGGGTACATAGGTCTACCTGCCGAGATATTTCTCAAGGTCCACTTCTTTCACGTGACGTGCGACCGTCTACTCACCAGTTCACTCAGGTCGTGACATGGCTAGCCACCGCGGGAGAATCCATTGTCATCCTCAGCTCGCTGCGACACACAAAACCGTCACCCGACACCAGCTCGGCCCTCCTCGACGCGCTCGGGCCAGCCGAGGCCAGTCAACTGACTGTCCCGTTCGTACTCGGCGCATCGCTCATTATACTGGGCGGCATCATGCGCCTTTCGGCTTTTCGGACCCTTGGCCCGTACTACACCTTCGTCCAGTGCATCCGCAAGGAGCACCAACTTGTCACGCGCGGCCCCTATGATCTAGTCCGTCACCCAGGCTACGCGGGCCTACTTTACTGCATCCTCGGCTGGTGCATCGTGCATGGAAGTCCGGGGTCGTGGCTACGGATGTCAGGCGTCTTGGAAACGATTTGGATCCAGGTGGGGCTCGCTTGTGCTTGTTTAATCATGGCAGCATGCGCTGTGACTGTGTTTCACCGATCAGCGGACGAGGATCAGTACTTGTCACTCAGGTTTGGCGCAGAGTGGCAAGGGTGGGCGAGGAGGGTCAGGTTCAGGCTCATTCCATTTATTTACTAGGCAAGGGACCTCGTGCCTCCGCTCTGTAAGATACCTGCAAGGAACCGATGCGGATCTGGGGCCCTGGGTCCAAACCTAGGTCACCAGAATCCACCGTGTCACAGTAGACAACACGCTTGGCTGGCTTTCTGTCGTGTACGGACATATCCAGAAGCTCCCCAACCGCTTCTCTGGCAAACCGCCTTTTGAGCAAGTCGTCGACGACCCTTGAACGTGCTTCATCGGTGCGCTTGAATTGCTCCAGCCCATGCACTGCGACGTACCGAGGTCCGATACCCTATACTCGATCCTCGACAGCGGATGCTAGCGGACAAATCGACGTGCGCACGTCATGCGAGAATTCCTGGTCGACGAATGACGGCCTGTATCAGCAGCTAGCCCGTCCCCCTGCTGTCCCACTGTATTCAGTCCCATGATATCCATGTACTTGAGACAATCCCATTGGGGTGCTCTGCATCGTGCTAGAAAGTGGGTCGTTCCACCGTTAGCCACCAGTTCATTTTACACAAGGTTAGGTTCAAGTGTGAAGCATTTTGCGGTGTGTTTGGCAAATGAACAGCAGTCCAATGACCGTTTTGCAACTGAACAAGCCCTCTTCATTCATTAGCTGATAGTACGACGCTAAGGGACCCAAAGTGGGGGTGATTCCAGGATGTTTCGTCAGGCCAGATGAGGTTTTGGCGAGTCTGGGGATTCTCTTACATAATGACCTACAGATCGGCGGCGGCAGAGTCGTCGTAATATAGGTGAATACTGGTGGATCTTTTTTCGGACAGTCATCATATCTATGAACCGGCAGCCAAGGAAACCAGTACTACGGGGACGAACGACAATATGATGGTGACTAAGCGTGATATATGTCTTAGTTCATCGTTCGCAGTCGGAAGGCTCTTGATCAATCTGAGAGTTAGAAAATGGTTACGGACTGTTCAGGATTGGTCTGGGACCACGCTTCCAGTCGTGAACAAAATGGTGGTCCCAGACCAGTCTGAGATCATTCTGGGACCGTCACGTTATGTCGGCAACATTGGCCTTGGCTAACGAAATGCAGGAAAACTTAGTTGCATACGTACTCAGCGACAAACTGGCTTTACGGCATCTGGAGAAGTACATAGAACGTCACGTTGTTTGCAGGTACCGGTCGTCCCACAAGGACCGGAAATCGTATGTATATCCGAACATCACGGAAGTCACTTATCTGGTACATGCAGGGATCTTTCAACCTCGGTTGTTTTGTGGCGGTGGCAACCGTGCAGGGTAGCTTGTGCATTTCCAAATCTCCTGTTTGTGCGCGTGCCACATACCCCAGCGAGCTTGCGATGGCACAATCCCGCTGATAGTGACTGTACTTTGTCTTTCCATCCCATATGGACAACACCTCGGACCTTGTCGTGGGTTTTATTATTGTCTCAAGTGGTTCCTCTTGCCGTCACTTCCCGCTGGTGAATTACAGTAGAGCTCACTGGCACCATTTTCAGGGCTGCTGACCTCGGCCCTGTATTTATCCTATCACTGCCATCCGCGTAATGAGCAAGGCCCGGGCACATATCCCTAGAGAACGGTGGAGAAACCAGAAACATGCCCAAGTGAACCGATATCCTTCACATGTTGTTCGGCTGCATATAACGCCGTGCACTCACAGAGTCGGGTTGGTCGTGTGGTTTACTGAACCACCAATCAGTCTGGTCTGTGCTATGTACTGACTCGTCGGGCTCATCCATAACAGTAAAATACTACTTTTCTCACACACTTTATTGCATTGCCATATAAGCAATTGAATCAATTGTCAGGGCAGATATATCAAAGGCTTATATTTGATGAACAGTAAAATTTTTTGTAGGCAGAATTTATTTTAGACTTGCTATGGAATAGTAGACCTAGCTGACAAGCACTGGCTAGTTGGTAAAAAGTAGTTTACTGATGTATCGTTTTTCCTCGACTGCAGGCGAAACCCAAAATAGCTTAATTTTGCAGTAATAGAAGTCTCCGTGCCGTCATATGTACTCTGCATGGCCATTTTGAACACGATAAAAAGGGCCGTCTCACTATCGCTATGTCTGTACGTTGTTCACCTGCTTGTAGAGGTCAGCGATTTAGCGCCAAGCTGGGACACCTCCGACGCGCTGTATCCTTCCAGCTCAATCCTTGTCGTATTGGCAGCGCTTTGCCTCCTTCAGGCTTCAAGGATAATACAGTGCTCACTGAGGGCTCCTCTCGGTTATGATCAACCCCTTCGTAGTGTCGGCATGGGCACCAGGACTGATTGGTAGGTGATTTTTTTCTTAGTCTCGTTCAAGCAGAGAGTGACACGGTGACACCTCGTACAGGATTGGCTATTGCGATCATGTGCGTGCGGCCGAATGTTATCCCATCTCGAACTGACGGTCAAGCAGGTTGTACGGAGTATCTCTGGCACAATCAGCACACTACGTATGGCACTTTCCAAACGACCTCAGCTCCATCAAGTTGCTGGTGCGTCTGGTATCATTCTTGCTTTCTAGCTTGAAACTAACGATAACATAGGTATTTTTCATCTTGTCGGTCTTTTGACTCAACATGTCTGCATACACCAGAATGATATTGTTCTATAGTGTTGCGGATTCCCTTCATCTGTGTGGTGTCACCGAGTTCTACTGGAACGCGCTAGTATTATGCCACCGAAATGACGCGTTGACGTGTGGAATAGATCTATCATGGTGAGCGGGTTTCTGATGATCCTTTTTTTTGATCATGTGTTGATCGGGTTGCTAGGGGCGCAGATGTGAGTACCCAATGCTTCTCCCGTCAGTACCTATCGATGAGCCTCGTTCTTAGATCGCCCTTTCTATCAATGTGAGATTCTGTTGGTGCATTCATTCTGGCACTCATCGCGCAACTTTCAGTATGTAATTACTTTCGCTGTACAATGGTTTGCAAGAGCAGTGTTTGCATCTATCGATTTTACTTACGACACTTCTCAGTTTTTACTGCCAACGAGTTTGGATCAGTAAGTCCCTTCTTTCCGTGGAGCAGCTACGTTCAGACAATGGGCTCTAGTTACCGGAAACAAAAGAGGCATTACCGTGATCATTGTAAGCGTTTCATTGTTTTAGTATGGTGTTCTTCTTACCCTGCATAGCTCCTTATAGCGATCGCGCAACTTGGTGAGTAAATCCATTCCACACGTTAGTTATCATAATACTGTTTTAGTACTCGGTATGTGTAAGTATGATTTTCTCTTACTCCTGTCAACGGCTGACTTATTGGCTTGTCTCAGGGGCAGTCATCGAGACGTTTGTGGAATGTATTTTCTTTTATTCCCGTAAATTCTGATTCATTTCAAGTCAGAAGTGCGGGACCATCAGGGTTATTGAAACCACTCTGGTAAGAGATCTATGCAGTGACTAGAATCAGTTGTTTTGATGATCCTACATTGGTTAGCTTGTACCCATCGCTGCATGTTTGAGCGCCCTGTGCGACATCCTCATCACGACCACTATTTTCAAGCATTTGTGGAGGTCAGAGTTCCGGGATCGGTCCAATCTCTTCCGTTACCTGGTCGTCGTTTTCATCAATATGGGAGCCTTGACCTGGTCAGTTTCGTCGTCCGTGCCGTATTCTTTGCTCACCGCCTATTTTACAGCCTTATATCTATTATCATTGGCGTGGTAGTGAGTATCGGGTATTTGCTCGTAATTTTGGATGTTGACTGGTGTCAGTACCTTGTCCAAGGCAGTCATTATTGGGTTGGCGCACCAGCCACAATCGCCAGCAAATGTGGGTCGCTTCATCATACACGCCGATATCCAGTTCATGTCGTTCCATCGATGTCTAGGCTACGTCAACTCGCTCCTCGCGGTGTAAGTCAGATCAGACCCTCCGTCTCCTTCATTAATGTTGTATGTTTTCTTAGTCTGAACGCCAGACGGACGATTCGCGAACGTGAGACGAGACGATTGCACTATGCCACCGAAATACCCACGGTACCGACGATACTTTGACTCTCTTTAAATTTTCTTTCTTTTTTTGCACGTATTTTCTTGCTTCAAGGGCCTTGTCGCTACAGCCGCTCTTTTTAATCGCACACTTGTCTACAAGACGTCTCGACGTGTCGTATTAACTCGCTCTGTGATCTGTCCAACATAGTCAAACTCGGAGTTCGCGCGTGGGGTCATCGGTCATCAATCATCGCCTGTCCAGCGGCAAGTTTCATTGACCCGAGCTAGTATTTTTTTTTTCTTTCAAGACGCAGATCAGAACGTACTGGCATCGTCCATCCCAGCCCATCGGGAAACAACGTCCTCCCAGCCATGGAATCGACAAAACATTTTCTTTTTTTTGGGACTCAGCGCGATGATCCCCCCCTACCAAGTACTTCAGCCGTGGCCACCATGCGTGTTAATCGACGAGAACATCCTCACAATATCAACAACCTGTAGCATCGAAAAAAGGTACGTCATATACAGAGGAGCATATGCCATCTTCCTGGTCCCGGATCACCGATGCTAGCGCCCATCAATAACGCGTCGCAGCCAGATTCATACACCAGCCTCTCCCTGCCACTTTGCCCCCCCACCCATCTTCATCTCATGACACGGGGGTTCCAACGCCTTGTGGACGAACTGAACCGCGCGCTGATATAGCTTGCTGCCTATGCCAGGGAGGGACTGCGTGATGCGCAGGCAAACGCATTGCATCTACGTAGTCTTGCCAGTCAGCTTCATCGTCACGTTGGCCCTACGCGCGCAGGTCTGTCAACGCAGACCAGGTCGACCAACATAGTGTACATATATGCATTTCTGTCCCCCCCCCTCCCCCCCCGGAAGCCATCTTCGAGTCTCGCCGAGGGCAAGAAAGGCTCTACAGGGTCTCTGACTCTGAACCTGGGGCTAGAACCGAGAGTGCCTTGTGTTCGATTCGTGCAACGCGCTTCAAGTACGGTGCTCGCATGTACATAGAGCAGGTGGCAGAGCAACAGCTCCTTTGTTCAGTTCTTTGATTTCTCTTTGGTCCAACCTTCCGGCGAATCCTAGGGGGAACTCTGAAGACGATGTAGCTCGACACACCTGGGTGTACAAGGGGTCCACTGGGGGTCCGTCTTCCTCGAGTGACCATGGTGTAGTTCAAACAGTCCGTCGAACTGTGAGAGTGCACGTTTGAACATTGGCGTCCCCGCTGAGAGTTCCCAGTTCATTGGTAGTCCACTCGACAAGTGAGACCACAGATCGGCAAAGAGCATCATTCCCCTGTTCTTGACCACGGCGACATGAAGTCTGTCCTAGCCAAAGGTACACAATTGATAGAACGCCGATTCCTCACGAGTGCCCTAGTGAAGGCTCAACACCCGAAATCAATACAACAGAGCATTTACTTATAAGAAGCATCAACATACAAATATAAATGTAGACTTTGTCCCCAACGCAGAGTGCGCCACGGTATACGGAGACATCCCGGGCCAACTACAGCGAATCTAAATCTATGTGCAGATACCACATTGAACACTCCTTTAGGCATCGCCCATGATCCAAGGCTCCGACGTCAACTGGTTAGGAGGTATACCGAGCTCGAGCATCTTGGAGAATGCAGCGGAGAAGCTAGGGGGTGCATGTGCGTAAGTCAGATGCGACATGTGAAAATGGGACCAAGCGTCTCGGAACGTACTCCTTGAACCAGAGCTCTTCGTCATCAGCGTATGCCTTGGCCCACTTTTTGAAGCTCTTGTCTTGTGTCAGGACGTAGTCCGTTCTGGAGAGGATGTACCCCTCAGCCCTAGTTCAACCGCAAGGAAACCGAGAGACACTAACGGCAACATCATGAGGGTTCGGGTCTTCTTGTCCTCAAGCTGCTTGGGACCATTCCATTTCCTCCAGACCCATCTACAGGCGTCTGTGAGTGATATACGGAGGATCGAGTGAGTAGAACGTACGTCTCATTGAACAACAGCTTGAAGTATTCGTTGGAGAACGTAACCGGGGAGAACGTCCAGGGGCCGTCGAATCCAGATCTAACGAACGCACCATGAGTTTACAGGCACAGCATGTGTTGAATGGTATTCCCACCTGTCAGAGTGGCAACGGCCAACAGCGTGAGCACCGGAAAGCGCTACAATCTCCCGGTCATCAAAACCCATACGGTAGAAAATCTGATTGAAGTGACGTGTCAAAATTCGACGTGAGTACGAAGGAAACAAAGACTCACATCCCGGAGGTGTGGCGCTCCCTTGGTTGCATCCGGAAGGCGCCCATCTGGAGTCGCGTCCTTGGCAAACCCATCGACACGACCGGGTCTCCAGGGAATCTTGGGACCTCCCATCTCCTGGACTGCGCACACCCCAGCAAGAGTCCACAAATCACCATTAGAAATCCACTCAAACTCCTGGTTGAGCTTTTGCATGAGGTTACGAGCTACGTGGAGCCCTGCATTAGCACTGTGCAGTGACTCGGGCTCAAAACGCATGGTAGCGTAGTTGCTGAAAATGAAAATGATAAGCATAAGCACAGTAAGAACAAGGAGAGAGCATGCCTTCCACCGGTGTTCGTCTGCTTGTCATACGTGCCGGAAGAGTGCCACGCGAGACGGAGTAAAACCGGAGCGAAGGAGCCATCTACCACCGTAGATCAGTCACGAGGAGCTAGCGGATGGCGTGGATATCTACCATCATAATTGCCAGCCTCGTCAATGACCTCACTGATTCGTTTGTACACCTGGAGAAATTCGGTTCAACATGTTGTTCTACTAATTAGGCGCCGACACACTTTGTCATAGTCCGCCTTGGTAGGAACAAACTTGACAACTTGTGTAGTGGCAGATTTGGCTGCGGAAGACTTGGAAGAATCGGAGGAAGAGTTCATAAGATAGTATGCAACTCCTCCAACCGCGACCGCTCCTAGACCCGCATAAAAGCCAAAATTTTGCTTTGGAGGGGGAGGGGGGCTTTCGGTAGAGAACCCCCTGAACGAGGATACCCTGACTTGGGCACCCACTCTTCTGGTGGAAGCAGAGTAGAGAGTCCTACGCACGGGAGTACGGAAGGCAGACGCGAGGGACATGGTGGACGGAGGAGAGAAAGGAAATATTCAAGCTATCTGCGACAAGTACATTCAGCAACCATCGTTATGTAATCCGCGCCGCCGCACAGCCGATCGCAGCTATGGCGGCGTCCATCGGCGCCATGCTTGCGATGGACGAGTGCTGTGCGTTGACATTACCACCTCGACAGATCTTGGAATAGACCACGGCCTCCAGGATAAAACCCTTCCGAGCAAGCGTCCCATGACACGATAGGCGAGAACCTTTGTGTCGGCATGGCTTGAGTCAATTCACGGTGTTGGCATGCAGAATCGTCGCGTTCCTCGAAAGTAGCAAGAGTGACGGCTTGGCAAATAGCAGCAAACATTATCAACCAATAAGAATATTGATTCGAGTCATTTTATTGCGTCAACTCAGCGGCACTTCGGCTGGAGCATCTCAACTCCGCTTCAATTCTTTCCGTATCCTCCCGAGATTCACGGCTGGCTTGCCCAGCGCCGGACTCGAGACAGTTAGCCACTCCGAGATGTTGCGGTGTCCTCGGGCGCCTCTGCTACACCGGATGGACCACCGTACGAGCGCTTTTGCCCGATATGTTTGACCAGTCATAGCTTTGGGTATCAATGAATCATCACCCGATGTGCTATGCTCTGAGGCTTTATTGCCCGGCAGGTGACCAAGATGTTTTCGTGGTACCACTGCTTCGTGCCTGGCAGTTCTTTGTAGTATAGACAAGACTGCCCTCCCACGTGGCCACGGGCCCGCACAGCCCTCCTGCCCTGGTCCTCGATGACTAGGACTCTCAATCGCGTCACGTTGACTCAGCGTCCGTAGAGCCCATCAGGCACGCGTCGTGATGTACCGTGTGCCAATTCATCCGCTCTCATACTGTCAGGTCAGCACCGAACGGCATTGATCATCTTCTGCGATCACCCCGGCAGGCACAGCCTGATCGCCGAGTCGGATTGATTTAGTTTTCTTGCGCTCAACTGATTCAGCTCGACTGTGCCTAGGCGCCTAAAGCCTGTGGCTTTTAAGCGCAATCAACTGGCATCATCTTCCCAGCGACTACCACTTTTTCTCATCCCACTCATATTGTCATACCTCACATGGATCCCTTCGCAAACAACTACCCCTGGTACCAGACACCATACAATCCATACGTCTACCTCCCACCTCTATACAATGATCCCTATTATCAGCTCCCGTCCGGGCGGACCTTCTGTTAGTTTTTTCTTGTCTCGCCTTCCCATTCACCTTTTTTCATGCCTACGATGCAGTCGATCGCGCACAATCGAAGCACTCTCACCTGAACCCAGCTCTGGCAACAGACGTGACGCACATTCGTTACGACCTTCGCAAACCCCCGCAGGATGGAATCCTTCTCTCCACGTACCAACAGATTGCACACCAGTCCGCGATCGCACACCCCACATATCATGTCCGCATCATATCCAAAGCATTTCCCTGGACAGTCGATATCCGGGCACCACATGGATCAGTGGTCACGTGTAGTGCCATCTTTGAAGGTCTCTACAAGATGCTCCAAGAGCCGATCGCGGACTCTGAATGGGGCATCGTCGTGACAGAGAAGACGAAGAAGGAGACGATTGAGAGGGCGGCCAAGGCAAGGCAGGACAAGGACAAGGATACGCGTCTGAAGAGGATTGATTGGCTGGGTGAAACAACCGCGTTCAAGGGGCTTGATCGAGATGAGGACTTTGAGAAGAAGAGGCTGTTGCCTGGGATGCACGCTTGCAAGGAGACGTGGGTGATCAAGCTTGGGAAACCGTAGGGGCTTTTCCAGCTTGCAAGGGACGAGTTATGTACGTAGTCGGAAGGCGAGCTGACATTGTCTAGTGATATCTCCACTCTATAATGTATCCTATCAGCATGATCTATATCGATTGAAGCTCCGTGCGATGCGATCGCTGATTCAAAGTTGGTTAAAAAATGGTGGGAAAGCACATAGTGAAACAAGCACCTAAAGAGTATGTACTCATAAATTGTGGGTGAGCTTGCCGAAAAAGCAGACACGCGTGCCACCAAACGATATCATGACGTATGGAAACCAACGTCTCTTTGGGTCAAGTGATGCCTGTACTCGCATTAGACAAATGATAGCAACGGCAAGCGTCATGCAAGGAATCAGTCTCACTCTCTTTTGCCATAGTCTGGTGGCCAGCCCGTCTTTGATCGACGATTTGACCTGACAGACAGGCGGAGCAAACCACGCTCACCATATCATGAACAAACCAAAGGGATCGAATTCTTCGATGGTCTTTTAGGGGGCGTATATTCCATCGCATCCATCCCTGATGAAAGATGCATTGCGAGCGGAGGCGAGGCATAAAAATGTTTTGACGTGAGCGAGCGCAAGAGACGGGACCCCACCATGCGCATAGTCAACAAGTGTGAGGGGTTCTGTTCTCAACAATGGTGATATCGTCTGCGTGGGAAACGAGAGAGAGAGAGGGTAACGATGAAACCATTCACCTTGCGCCCGTGGCCACTGTCCTCTGGTAAGAGGTCG
>JBBPJN010000633.1:0-11583 GCA_038088755.1 Boletus aff. separans
AGGTCGATCGCATCTTGTGCGGTGCTCATCGTGGCCAACGACGAGGAGAAAGTTGCGAAATATTGCGTAATCAACGACTTGTGGGTCTCCGGGGTCTCGCTATTCGAGGTGACACGTCGCCGGAAGTCTAACAGACTCATTCATACATACACACCCACGTCCGAGATCTGGCCGCTCTCTGACTGGGTCCCATCTCTCAGCAATGTCTGCGGCGTCGTCCAGTTTGCTCGACAAGCTCGACAATGCCGTTCCGGGGCTTGCGCGCTTCGATGCGTTCCCAAAACTCCCCTCTACATACAAAGCTCGCTCCGAGTCTCGCGGTTTCTTCACTCTTTTTGTTATTCTTCTCGCTGTCCTCCTCGTGTTGAATGATCTCGCAGAATATGTCTGGGGATGGCCCGATTACGAGTTCAGTGTCGATACCCAGAAAGGGAGTTTTATGGACGTCAACGTGGACATGGTCGTGAACACTCCCTGTTCATGTGCGTATTCATGAAACACTCTTTATTACTGGTATTCATTTTGTGCAGACCTCAGCGTGGACTTGCGCGACGCCGTTGGCGATCGTCTGTTCCTCAGCAAGGGGTTCCGTCGCGAAGGCGTACGTATCTCGTTTTCTTCCGTTGCGCCGCGTCTCATCAGTCTTTGCAGACCGTATTTGATATTGGGCAAGCTACCGTTCTCAAGTGCGTCCTCAGTCTTACTGGGCGAACTGCATCTCACGCGATCGTTTCATAGAGAGCATGCTCAGGCTCTCTCCGCTCGTCAGGCCGTTGCCCAGTCAAGAAAGTCACGGGGATTTTTCTCATTCTTCAAACGCGCCCAACCTGACTACCGTCCGACATATAATTACAAAGAAGACGGCGATGCTTGTCGAATCTATGGTACCCTTCGTGTCAAGAAGGTTACCGGTCAGTATTCATCGTCGTGTTCGTGTGTCGTTCTCAGTTGCCTTATTCGACAGCCAACTTGCATGTTACGACACTCGGGCACGGATACTCGAGTGCCGTTCACGTACCCCACGATAGTGTGTCTAACTTTGGTGACGTTACTCTCGTTTTGACCCTGCCATTGTAGAAATGAATCTCTCTCATGTCATCACTGAGTTTTCGTTTGGACCGTATTTCCCTGACATCGTCCAGCCACTCGACTACTCGTTTGAGCTTGCCAGAGAGCGTACGTTCTCAGTATTAGCCTGTTCGTGCAGGTGACTTACCTTGCCTGCGGATAGCATTTATTGCGTACCAGTATTACCTCCATGTGGTTCCTACCACCTACGTTGCGCCGCGCTCTGCGCCTCTCCACACGAACCAGTACAGCGTCACACACTACACTCACAGGCTCAGTGAAGACAATGGTATCCCTGGTATTTTTTTCAAGTTCGATCTGGAACCGATGGTTATCACGATCCACCAACGTACGACGTCTTTCACTCAGCTTTTCATTAGGTAGGCACAAGCTACCTTTCCAACGACGAGCATTGAACGATTGCATCAGGTGTGTCGGTGTCATCGGCGGTGTCTTCACCTGCGCTTCGTATTTCCTCCGCATCACGGTCCGCACCATCGAAGCAGTTTCTGGGGCAGACTCGACCCCAGGAATTGTCGCCGCTGAGTCGACAGGTGTCAAACGCAAATGGGCGGGTGGACAACTTCACCATCGCCCCACTGCACATACCGGACGTGTCGTGCGACAGGGTAATGGATGGGCCGTTGAGGGTGGGGGAACGCCGTACTCGATGACCCCGGTCGCGGGTGGGTTCGGGCCCATGAGTCCATACCCGTACACGCCATTCACTTCAACGACCCCAGCGCATCCACCACCTCCTTCCGCACCTGCAGCATCGATAACGTTTGGCCCTAGTTCGGTGCCACCAACGCCGGGGGTTGGACTTGGGTTCGGAGCGCCAACGTTTGGGCACTCTCGAACATCGGGTTTGACAGGTGGACATTCGCGGACCCCAAGCCTGATGGGTGGGCAAACGAGGTCGCCAAGTATGACGGGCGGACAGACGGGTATGAGAAGCGTGAGTGGGGACGGTCCTGGACCCGCAGGGATACCATTGCCCACATCGCCGTTCCCAGGGTCGGTGCCTGCTACGCCGATGGTCCCTCCGCCACCACCCAAGTCCGTAAAGAAGGATGACTGAAGTTGGAGGGTCTGCTGTCATAGTGTCGGTAGAGTTGCCCAGCAGTCTTGTAAACTTGAACGTTCATTGGTTTGTGTACATGGTGAAGTCGGATATGGCGTGGGCAGGGTTTCCATTTCCACCTCGCTTGGAACTGACGCAATGGCACCTCACAACGCCGTCCTTGAAAATGCGTTGAGCACGCCAGCGATCGAAAAACTGAGGAATAAGCGGATCGTGCTTGCATCTGCCAGCCCACGACGGAGCGAAATTCTTCGAACGCTCGTGAGTGTACCCCTGTAACTCCAACATCCTAAACACACGCTCTTCATTCCACAGGGTCTTGCACCGGAGATCGTACCATCAACATTTGCTGAGAACCTGCCCCTGTCTTCGTTTGAGCAGATCCATGAATATCCTATCGCTACAGCGATGCACAAAGCCGTAGAAGTGTACGAGAGGCTTGTGGTGCGTCCATTTGCTGTAGGATGAGGATGGAGATGACGTTGCGATAGACCGAGAACCCAGAGGACCCCCCTGATCTCGTTATAGGCGGTGCGCTGCGCTTTTCTCTCTGGGTTGACGTTGACGCAGCCATGTACATGTACAGCGGATACGGTCGTGTTCACGCACGCGCTACCGTCGACGACGCTCGAGATGGAGACAGGCACAAGGCAAGAGTTGTTGGAAAAGCCGATATCGAAAGCGGATCATTTGCGTATGTTGCAGGATATGAATGGGAACGTGTGTGAGGTCGTGACTGGGGTGTCGCTGGGTGAGCACATCAAAGCTTGCGTTCGACGCATGGCCGACGAGTACTCTTCGCTATCAGTTTACCCTGTGCTCACTGCGCCTGGGTATGCGACGAGGTGGGTGTGCTCTAGAGATCTGTGTTGTTGGTGGAGTTCACCCGTACTGTCGTAGGGGGATGGACGAGCGGACGCTGGTCTATTTTGCGGACAGCCCTCTGCACACCCTTGAGGCGTACGTGGACAATGGCGAAGGGTATGACAGGGCCGGCGGTTTTGCTGTGCAGGTACGCTTTGATTCCACCGTGCCATGATCAACACTTTTATTGTCCAAACCACGCTGTGCTCTTGGTGATCACTGCTTTTGCAACGCATCGCACGAACACCAGGGTATCGGCAGCGTTCTCGTTCGTAAAATCGATGGGGACTATAACAACGTTGTTGGATTTCCGGGAGCGTCGTTCTTTCAATTTCTAGACGTGCTGATAGAGGAAGAAGAGGATTTTCTACAGATTTGAATTCTTGTACGGTACTACTTATTGACACAGCCATCTGGTATGAGTCGACAAATCGGGCAGGGGGGGGGACGGAAGGGATGCACCGCCGCAGGCTCTGGCTTTGCTAGTGGACGACGACCTATTTACACGCTTCGCTTTGGGTGCACTCACCCTCACTTGTCCACCAGTGCAGGACACCACAACCCAGCTATTTCCCTCCACTCATGTCTGGCTTTGCCGCTCTCATGGCGCTCAGCGCCTCACAGACAAAGGAAGCACAGAGTGCCGTCCAGACGGCGCTCGAACAACGCCAACGCAACGAAGAACTCAGACGCAAGAAACAAG
This sequence comes from Boletus aff. separans, assembly GCA_038088755.1. NCBI lineage: Eukaryota > Fungi > Basidiomycota > Agaricomycetes > Boletales > Boletaceae > Boletus > Boletus aff. separans. Next base: position 3,720 of record JBBPJN010000633.1, read on the forward strand.
AAGAAATCGAGCGCAAGATCCGTGAGGAGGAGGCAAAACTCCGCCAGAAGCGCTTCGAGGACCAGAAGAAACAGCAAGAGCTGGAGGCGAAGCGGGAGGCCGACCGGGTCCGGCAAGAGGCCGAGCAGACACGGCGCGAGGAGGAGGCCCGGAATGCACTGTTGTACGGACCCAAGAAGGCGAGGCAGCAGGGGCCGAGATGGCCGACGTCGCAGTCGGGGATCAGGGAGGAGGTGCGTAGGCGACGGGTGGGCGTGGCAGAGGACGATGATGACGATTCGGGGTTTGGGTCGCCTGCGATGGTGCTGACGAGGGAGGAGAAACGGCAGCGGAGGGTGGAGGCAGAGATGCGGCGCACATATCAGCTCAAGCGGACTTCCTCAGCCGGGTACACCAAGGCTGGTCGACGACTCCCAGGCGGGGCCATTGATGCCCCTTCAGCCCCTGCCTCCGACTCTGGTGCCTCTACGCAGTCGGTCAAGGCGCGCATTGCTGCGCTACCGAACACGCTGACCAGGCTCAACGTGAACAAACGGGACACGAGGACAATCGATGAAATTTTGCAGGACAGGGCAAAAGCCAAGAATGCGACCCTCGACGGGGACGATGCCCGCGAGTTCAACGACTGGTTCGGGAGGGCGAGGAAGAAGGACCCCGCGTCTGTTCCTAGTACACAATCGAGCGCCTCGGTGGCGTCAGGATCGTCGTCGGGTGCCAATTCGCCGAGACCAGTGTGCTCGAGTGAGTGCATTTTTTTCCGACGCATGTCTCTCGTGTCGTGATACCCAACCGTCGCGGTGATGCAGAAGCCACGTCACAACCTCCAGCCAAATCGCAGCCTCCAGCTGCCTATGGCAAGACCGCATCTAACCCATCTGGGACCAAGTCGTCCTCACAGTCTAGACCTGCTCTAGGCACCAAGACGTCCTCGTCGACGATTCCCAAAATCAAGTCTTCGCAGTCCAAGAGTCCAGTCCCTAAGTCGCACCCTATTAAATCGGGGTTCGCATCGGGTGGTGCGCCTCCTCGATCAGGAGGAATACCATCCAAGAAGCGACCGCGGTCGCCTTCGCTCTCGGTTTCACCCCCTCCAGCGAAGCGACGTGCGTCTGAACCTGAGAATGCGCTCAGCGCTGAAATTTGGAAGCTGTTTGGCAAGGATCGGAGTTCGTACGTCGCGCGAGATGTGTTGAGCGATGACGAGGATATGGAAGTGGACGCGAACATCGTGATGCAGGAAGAGCTGCGGAGGTTAGTCCCTACGTTTCCTTTTCTTTTCTGTGCCATCCACCTTCGGGCGTCCGCGTCGCTCACACACATCCCCACAGTGCCCGTCTCGCCAAACGCGAAGACGAGATCGCCCAAGAAGAGGAGAAACGCCACGAAGAAGAGAAGCGGAGACGAAAGCGCGAACGCGAGATGCGCGACAGACAGGGCATGTGATGCCTGATACCCCCCCTTATCGATCCAAATGTCTGCTGCATTTGCATGTTGCCACCTCTGCACGGGTCCACGTCATACCGTACCCAGAACATGCTTTCCCTTGTTCCCCGTGTTTTCTCCTCTTATCCCTTGCTCTGCTATGCATTGCCCGTCTCTCCTTTCGAGGAGAGCTTTCATTTCCAAGACGTCCTGCTCCACCACACCCCACACTATTCATTGGACCGATTGTACGACGTGGACTTTTTTTTCTCGCTCGTCTTTTGTCGCTGTTCTTGAAGTCCGATCTAGATGCGACTAGGTACAAGGATCAAATGCATGCCACGATACGTTCCACTTGCAATTTTCATAGGAATCCGACCGGCACTACCCACGCACACAGCATTCACCATCACCCACGTCCGTGTGTATAGACGTCGAATATCATTTTGTATATCTATGCCTCTTCTTTTTCCATGTGTTACTTGCATGATTAGCGTGGTAAAATTGTGTTTGACCTACTCTTGTTTGAGTATACTTGGTACTTCCAGTGGGCCATCAAAGTTGTTGTAGATTACTTTGACAAACTCTCCGATGTGCAGGCTGCCTTCGAGTAGAGCTTTGACCACCTACTGAAACGTCCGCAGGCTACCCTTCATCTAGCTTTATGACGAAGAATAACACGAAGCACGATAACCCCGGGCTCCCTATATACGACTCGTGTCCACCTCCATGGGTACTTCCATCTCACCAGTCAGCTGACGTTGGCAAGTCGCGCAAACGTTCAAAACATACCTGAGCTGATTATACTCTCCAGGATATCTTGGTTTTCATCCTCCGTACCCTCGCCAGGACGAAGACGTCTTGTCTGAAACTAATGTCAAGAGCGGATTTGTGCTCAACCCGTATGTTCAGGTATGGTATCAGAAATGTTCTTTATTGGAATCTTTCTCACTTCTCACCAGTCGGAGATCTCTGGTGTCCCAGAGGTTCTGTGTTCCCAGTCGAATGCCGAGCAGGACCATATCTTCGATCATGTTGCACTCGGGCGGCTGGAGAACATAATGGGTGAGATATTTGTTCGCCGTGCCGAAAACACCCCTCCTGTTCCGTGAGTTCGCCGATGCGTTCCGCGTAACACTTCACTCAAGACATAGATAGTCCTTGGACCTTCAAGATGCCGTCTCGTGTCACTCTTAACGATGCGAAACGTCAGGCCTGGTTCGCAGACCTTGCGAACGATGATGTTCCGTTGCACAAGTTCGGTAAGAGTGTACCACACGGGGCGAAAGGGCACGATCTCCTCGACTTGTTGCAATCTAATAACGTAGCAATTCCGCGCGCTGTGTGGTTTTTACGAGTTCTTGGTGCAAATGAGACGGTACGCCAGTAGACGGTTGGATGGTTCCTAAAACTAATATCTCATTCCAGGTGGGGCTGCGGAACAAGCCAAACTATAGTCCTACCCAGTACAGCATCGATTGGACGAATGTCGTGACGAGCTACCTGAAGAAACAGCTCGCAGAGATTGCACTCCCTAGTGCTCCTCGTCTCGGACTAAACATTAAACAATCGTTCAAAGGGGTATTGTCAGATCCGGACACTCGTGATCGATGGGTTTCGCGTTTCACTTATTGGTCGGTATTCAATCACAACACTGTCCATGTGCTGATCCTGGTTCAACAGCCTCCAACTACTTCGACCTTTCTATGCAGATGGTCTCGTCGACAGTCGCACTTTTCTCATGTGGTTAGTCCACCAAATGGTGACGTGCAATCTTGCGCAAGCTGGTTTCGTGGCCCATCTTGCAGACGAGTACTTAGATGGCATGCTTGTCAGCCGGGCGCTCACAAAGCCATTCGCCGACGCATGCGTTGCCAAACTCTCAGAGGTCAATTTCTTTGATTGTTGTTACCAGCCGCCCTCTCATCCCTTTTGGTAGATTCGGTCATCAGCGCAGGGACAACTCATCAAGTTGGATGCGTTATTAGAGACCCTCTTACAAGTGAGCGTAACGTCCTTTTACTTTGTCACGTACTTATCTGTGCAGCGAATTTGCCTCACCCTTCCGGATGCTTTCGTCAGTCCTAACAGCTGGGCCAATCACTCGTCGTTGTTGACCTCAGTGTTGTCCGATGCCTTTGGAGAACATTCGCTACCGGGAGATCAGCGACGACGGGAGATACAACGACTACTTCTTGAAAGCCTCTCAGATATCCAAAGAAGAAATGACGCAATGTTGTTCCGGAATCTTCCACCTCGTGCTTTAGAGCGTCTTGGATCGATGGTTGTCGATATCCAGGTGAGTCTTTTGTACTGACGCTTTTGTCCACCCTGCTGCATCGTTTATCACAGAAACTCAACTCGATATCTTGTTCGACTGATATATCAAAAATCGGTTTCTTCCCGTCGCATTCCGGCGACTCTTTGCCATCCATCTTCACCGAAAAGCTCGATACGCTTCTTACCTGGGCTGTGACTCCGCTTCAATTTGGACCGCATCGACCCCTCGCTGCCGTGACTCTTCTCAGTCAGTATTGTGAACGCACAGCACGCCGCGAACTTTCCTGTGCGACTCTGCACGACTACCTGTTTGATTGGCTCGACACGAGTGAGGTAGCCGCTGACAGCGCTAACCTCAGATCTGTCTCAACTCTCTTCGGAAAGCTAGTCAAGCTTAGTCTTTTTGATTATGCAGCTTATATCCAAAGGCTTGTTGCGCGGAGTGAGCCTGGTCTTTCGTGTTCCGAGGTAAACCGTTAAGACCATTGCTGTACCTGCTTTGACCAGTGGCATTAGCCAGCCGACTCGGCTTCGAAACATCGCGAGTTCCTGCGTCGGATACCACTTCACAACATCACGTCCTCATTGATGCACCAGCGCAAGCTGATTCTATACGGGGCACGCGCACGCGAAACGCCTGAGGATGTCTGTGAGAGAGAAATGAGGCGCGAGATTCGGGCCGTCTTGCCCCTTGTATTCGGAGGTGTGTTATCTGGCAACGGGGGCTCTGGCGCGTGCTCATGCAGGCGATTGTTTCAGGGACCCCACCTCATCCATTCACGTCTTTATCGGCTTTGCATGATAATTGTCGCACCGCTATCCATGCCCCGCGTTTTGAACAAGTCAAAGTTTTCAAGGAATGGCTTCTGCCAAACTACAAGAAATTTGCTAGCTCGTGAGTCACTACTGTTTCAACACTTCTTTCGCGCCTTGTTGACCTTTGTAGTTCTGATAAGTTTGATGAGTCGGTCGTTCTTCAAACATATAGCGTGGCAGTGGAGCTATTGTGTTGTACATCCTGTTATGGGTCGTTGCTTGAGGTAAATCCATCCAGCAGTCAGATATTTTGGGATATATTGAGTCGCCTTTTCTTCAGCTGAGCCTCTCCGTACTATCCCAGACCTTCCACGCAGGTGTTGTCGCGGCAGTGGGAGAAGTGTTTCACCGTTTCGCCACCGTCTGGACCTCGGTGAATGCGACAAGCACCATCACAAACGCTCTTTATTCTGCCCACGTCGTCTGGAGGAACCGAGGGATGCAAGTAAGATCACTTTTAGCTCTTCTCGTGGAGATGGACGGGGGCCGCCACTTGGATGAATCTGCGAGAGCTCTTGTGGCGGCAGATATATCTTCCTTTGCCCACGTGAGTTTGTATGACGAGCTCGGTGGATGGAACATTAAACTTCTATAGGCGCTCGCTCCGGAAACGGCCATGGGTGGCACAGTCCCTCTGGTGTTACCAGAGATCTTACTGCTTGCGGAAGATTCCAAACCAGATGCTCCTTCGATCCTTGCGAATAGTTTGTGGTACAAGTATCGAACGTCACCGGACTGGGGTTGGAAGGTTTGGGATAATACCGTGGCTTCGTTGCGTCAAGTACCACTCATGACTGGTGATGTTCTCAAACGGCACATGATTGCACTTCAATATGCGCAGTTCCTTTTGCACGTCGACCAGCACCTCCCCGCGGGCATCGACGAACAGGTACTCCGCTGGTTCCTCGGCACTGGCAAAGGTGAAATATTGGCGCTCACCGTCGATGCGTGGGATGTATGCACCGTCGTACTTCTTTTTCTGTGTGCGCATGGAGCGCTCCCATCCACAACGATTCTCCGGGGTCTTGTCTACCCCGCATGGACGCAGCTGGCTAACGTCACATCTGGACAAGCGCAATCACTGGTAACTTATATCCAGTCTGCGAACGCCTTGTTCGAAAGTTTGATCCTGAGGGCAGAGCCTCAGATAACATCTACGCTCCCAAATACCCTGCTGGATATACACCGATTTTATACCCGCCGACAAGATGCATTTGGGGAATTGCACTTTAGCTTCCTTGCTGCCGAGATGCCTACCCTCGTATCTATCGAACATAACCTGTTCGTTCCGCAACACCTCCGAAACATGGCCAAGGAACTCCGGGTACGCACTTGCGAAAGTCGACAGTTTCGATTTGCTGCATACCGGGACTTGGACGTGGTACGGAGGGCCTTTGAGCAACCTATCCAGTCCGGATCTATTGACGAGACGCTCTTTGAGCCGCTCGTGAATGCACTCAAGGTGATTTTGAGCGACTCAAGTGAAGGTAAGCGTTTGATGACTTTGCTCTGCGTCCGAGGATTGTTGAGATAGACTTGCGCAGGCACAGACGTGAACGCGTTTTTGAATAGCGGGATTTCGTGCGTGCTCAGTCCGTGGCGTCTTGCTGCCACAGCCGTTCAACTGCAATTTGGACTACGACAGTTGGGTCGAGCCATGGCGAACGATTCGACGAAACAAGCAGCCAGCGCATCCTTGGACAAGATGACTTCCGTCCTGTTTCATCATTCGATCGCATCTGAGGAAGCGTGTTTCATCGCCGAAATGGTGAAGGAGATCGATAACGTCGTTGCTGAAAAGGTTTCTTTGTCCTATTACACTTGGCGAATCACTCATCGACCGTTGATGCAGTTCGTGAATAACGGCATGGAAAGCCTCGTCGAAATTCTTACTCGTCCATATGCATCGGTTCCGCTGTCGCCTGGAAATCTCGCGGAGCGCATTGATCGTGCAGGCGAGATATTACGTCTCCTATCGCATGTGATGGAACCTTTCCGTACGAAAGAGACCATCGTGCAATTAGATGCCAGCTGTCAAGAACGACTAGGGAAGGGTATATGTGAGACCCTGTCTGCCATCGAGTCAATGTTTATCGCGGCGAGCGCTGAAGCATCGAAATCGCTGACGCAGAACGTCCTCTTTCTCGCTCGCTTGCTGCAATTTAAACTAGGATTTGGGGGACCCTGGACGACTGTTGTCCGTGATCAATACGAGATGCTATCATCTGTGCTTTTCCGCTTGGCCTTGGTATGTGCATATGTCATAGACAACGATGAAGACGCTGAAAACATGGGGTAGCTGTATGCGTCCGGGTCATCTGACCTTGACTTCGTTGCGTACCGATTGCTCATCGATACCTTGTATTTTGTGATTGATGGTATATCCTACGAATTCTTTGCCTTGCACATACTCTGACTGTACCCCGGTAGAGCTCCACTCGCAATCCAAGTTGAACACATCCGACCTCTTTAAATACTACCCTAGCATCTCCGAGCACGAGCTTCCGGCGAATCTTCCCGCTGAGTACTATCGACAACTGTGTACTCTGCTCCCATGCCTGCCTCCCAATGATGTCGTCACGAATCTCGTACATGCCCATCGCGATGCATCCGGTCAATTGGTGTATGGCGCACCCGTCCAAAACCGGCCGTGGGAATGGGTCGAGAACCTAGGCGATCCAGCGGTGGAAGAAGACGCGCACCGATGGCAGGAAGGACCGTTCAAGAATGCGTCGTCGCTTTCGCTTGAGCTCTTTGCAGCGCGCCGAACGGGGGAACATATTCCCCGCCCCAATCCAATCCGGGACACCACCAAGCACGACGGTCACGTAAACAATATGCGCCTCGAGGGTGACATACGGTCGTTCGAGGACGGGTTATCAGCAGAGAGTATCTATAGACGGGATTGGCGCGAGACGAGACTGGATGGATATCGAGATGGAGAGGCAGACGGCTGCGCGTCCTCGTCGGTTAAAGCCGAAGGATGGGACGAAATGGGTTTGTTGACTGTCTTTCCAACTCAGAACCGCTCTGGCTCGGCAGGAGCGGGGTCGGGGTCGAGAAGAGCGTCGCCCGCGTCGTCGGTCAAGTCGAGGAGTTCCGCTCATGCGGCCGTGTCGTCGGTTCGGCAGAGTCCGGGGTCGACGAAGACGACTACGGTGAGCGACGCGATGGAAGAAGGGAGCACGACGGTGAGATCTTGCACTGCGCACAAGAGGAAGCCGGTTTCGGACGACGAAGTCGAGATCGTCGAGGCGTCGTTGCCCGTCAAGGTGGATGCCAAGAAGTCGAGGAGTGTCAAGACACGAGGAAAGAAACGGTAGATGCTACATGCATTGGATTTTTT
>JBBPJN010000634.1:0-11569 GCA_038088755.1 Boletus aff. separans
CGTCATGGCCCCACCCAAGAATGCAGCGAAGAGTACGAGGATACCCCCAAGGCCGAGGGCCCCCGTATTTGGTGAGGTCGGTCCAGGGAAGATGAGACTGCTGCCGGAATTGGCGGATGCCCCAAGGGTGGCGGCAAATCCTTTGAGAGGGTTGGCAACCCCAGAGGCCGTCACTGTTGGGGCCGACGGATCGGGACTGGGGTTCGACTGACCGGAAGAAGAATTGGTGATGGTGAACCGCGAGGAGAGGGAGTAAATGATGCTGTTCGACGAGCTGAAGCAGACGACGAAATAGTCGTCGCCTTCCGGGACGTCTTGAAGGAGAATGTTGAGCGCGTTGTACGTCGAGGGGACTAAGCGATCGGTCGGGTCAATTGGGCGGTAGCTCGAGGGGTGGGTCGTCGAGATGGGGAGGCTTACCATTCTTGGCGATGAGTATGAGGCCGTCTTTACGGAGCCTGGTGAGCTCGACGTCAAAGAAATCCACCCCGTCGAGAAGACCCTTGGTCCATTTGAGGGGGTACGGTGAGCCATTCGCCCACGAGGTGGGCCCACTGGGCTGATCGATGATGAAGTCTGGTTTGTGTCATCGTTTAGCGCCTCGAAATGATGTACGACCAGAATAGCTTACACTGTGCACGAACCGACGACAGTAGCGAGAGTATGAAGGTCAGAGTGAGGAATGACCATAGCGTGGACCTGGTCCATCTATGACGCAGGGGCTCCCAGGGTGTCATCCAGATAACCAACTCGATGTGAAGCTGCGAACGACCAGATGAAACAATCAGGGTAGAAAGGGCAACGCGAGGGTTTTGGTCGTTGAACGTTGAGCGTTGAGTACAGCCTGCGGGTGTTTCAAGGGATGAGGGGGGCTGCGGGTCTTAGCGGCGTCGAGTGGCCGCATGCAGGGCGATGCACATGGCAATAAATAGAACCTCTGGCAGCGATTAAGTATCAGCAGACTTGGAAGACGGTACAGTCCAGGACCACTAAACAGGCTTGGCCTTTCTTCAGCTCGATCAAGATGCTCGCCAACGACCACATGCTAGACCGAATATCCCGGTTCGTGGAAAATGACGGTTCGTCCGAGTGTCACCGCTTTCTGTGATACACTAATCTGACCACAGCTTTTCCCTGGTTCCTGTGCCTAGATGAAGGGATAATGTCACTCTTTCAGTTGCCAACGTGAATCGAGTTGCTTAAGGTAACTCGTTGACCTCACGTATAATTACATGGCGCATAGATAACATTTTCAAACTAGGAACGCCAAGAGGCGTTAGTGTGGAACATGGCCCCCTCCGGGATTCGCCCGCAGGAGTATCAAGACTCTGACGGACGAATGCAGGTTTCATCATCTGAGGTCATTCGGCGTCTGAGATTCACGGAGAGACGGTGTTGAGTGAAGTGGTCCACGGATTCTCGAACAGTAGAATCGTATAACAAGTACGCCAAGATCAATTAGGTGGACTGATGCCTCGGACCCCAGACCACTCCGTTCAGTCGAGTTGCGGACCCTGAACACCACCTCTTCCGAAAATTTGTGTGATGGCGACGCAACTCGGCGCTGCGAGGCTCGTCCTCCCCGCACTCAACGCACGGACCCTCTGCTGCCGTCGTCACCGCGTCCCTCTCCGCACCCTCCGCACGTCCACGCCGTCCCACACAGCTAGACCGTTCGTACCGCCAGCATCCCTCCCAACGGAAGACGACCTCGACGACTCCGAGTTCTTGCCGCAACGCGTTCGTCAGAGACCGCCTACGCCGACCTTTTACACCACACGGTCCGACTACTACGAGGTCATCGGCGGCCTCCAAGACGCCATAAATTCCACACGGGCCACCCTGAAAGCACTCCACTTGTATCCCCTCCCCAAGTTTGCCCTCGATGCCCTCCCGCCTGCACATCCTGCATGGGCGGACAGAGCAGACATGGGTGCGGAGCTCGACGTCACCCTGAGTGCGGGGATGTACCGACAGTTGGTCCTGTCGCTCAAGGAGCTCGAACTCTACCACCGCATCGCCAAGACGGCCGGTATCACCGAACTGCAGGAGTACCTCGGAGAGTTGATAGGTTCCTTCGAGAGCACCAAACAAGTCGAAGCGCGCGAGAGACGACTTTTGAAGCAGGCGATGGTGGGCAAACGAGCCGCGTTGGATGCGTACGGACGGAGTTACACCGTCGGCAGGCGAAAGACGAGCACAGCAAGGGTGTGGATGATCAAGGTGCAGGACAAGGCCGAGGAATCAAGGGATGCAGAGGACGAGTCAGCGTCGACGTACGTTTCTACCCTCCTCTCACCCGCCGTCAAGGTTCCCTCGCCGCCAACGACTTTGGTCTTAGTCAACGCTGCTCCTATCTCGGAGTACTTCCCACTCCCTGCTGACCGCGAAGCTGTTCTTCGTCCGCTGAAACTGGCGGGTCTCCTTGGTGCCTACAACGTGTTCGCTCTCGTGCGCGGCGGGGGAACATCTGGGCAGTGCAATGCAATCGCGCTAGCAATAGCCAGAGCGTGTGTGGCTCACGTACCAGAGGTAGAGCCCATCATGAGAAAAGGTACCTTGTCAACGTCGTTCGGTTTGTGGAGCGCTGATGCTATTTCGATGTTAGCCAATCTGATGAAGAGAGATCCACGAATGGTCGAGCGGAAAAAGACTGGACTGGCCAAGGCGCGGAAAGCGGTATGTTACCCGTCCACACTTTTGCTCCATCCTGGCACGCCGTGCGGTGTGCTGACTCCGTTGCCAACAGTACACCTGGGTCAAACGTTGACCGCTATCACGATTCGTTTGGGGCTACTCGGTCGACGCATCTCACACGTATTACACGCACCCATATACAACTGCATCCAGCAATCCATCATTTTTGCCCGCTCTTTATGTGCTGCCTGATATAACTAGCTCGTCATGGCTGGAATGCCGTTACAAGTTTTCTGTAGGCTCGATGTGAAAAGGGTGTGCTCGTTCCCATCAACCTCGACAGCTGGGAGTAGCTTGCAATGTACGAAAGGGGTTGTCACGTATCCTTCCCCTAGCGAGATTGAATTATACCCAAGCAATCGCAGCCCGTAACAACTATATCAGTCACTAACAACGTAGGGGTCATGATAATTCGTATGTATGGTATCATTATAATATTGTCTGGTCTAACAGGTTCGTATACTTGCCACCTATATGCATGCACGGGCAGTGATCTCACCAACTCACGATTACCCAGTCCAGCGCGTGCTAATTCAGTTGCCGTACGAACCGGTCCAAAACGCGCACCAACCGCATCCACCGCCTCCTGGTATTAAAAATCATCGCATGGTCCAACTCTGGGTAACACAACACCTCCAGCCGCCCTCTCCTCCAGTACGCCTTTCCCTCGTCCTCGCCCGTCAGATACTTTCGCACCGCCTCTGCGTTGACCAGTTGATCCTGCCCGCTCAGCGCGACAGCCACGGCCTTGTCCCCGAAGTCCTCCTTCCAGAGGATGTTCTCCGCCCAGAAAAAGTGCCGCGAGAGCGTTCTTGACACGTCCGGGTCCCGGCTCGCAAAGTACCACACCAGCCACTCGTTGGCGCTCCGCGGCGCCCGGTACACAAAGTTGTACGCCACGTCGGGGAGGTGGAGGAGGAAGGGGATCGGGTCCACCAGGAGCGTCGCGATGACGCGGGACGCGAGGTCGGGGCGGCGGAGGAGCTGGGCGGTGACGGCGGTGCCGTACGAGTGCGCGGCGATGACGACGTGTGTGAGGGAGTGGGCATCGAGCATGCGCTGCAGCGCGATGAGAATGGCGTCGCGTGAGAGCGGCGGGAAGGTGATGCGGGAACTGATGGAGAGGAACTCGGGGACGATGATACCGACGTCCGGGTGTTGCGATACGAGGTCCGCAAGAAACGAGGTATAGGGGTATAATCCGATCTATGTCGGGTCAGTCTGTGAGATGGAAAATAGATCGGGTCCCGACTCCCGGAAAAGCAGAACTACGTACACCGATTCCATGAAGGAAGAGGACTGGAGTCCCCTCGAGTGAGCGGTGAGGCCGATACCAATAAGAGACACCTTCTATGTTGGAAGAGCGCGAAAAAACGGTGAGCGGGCGAGGTGGGAATGACGGGAATAACCTCTTGTCGCTGTAATGACGAAATCCAAGCGAATACAATCTAAGAAAGGTCACGAAATCGATGACGCCGACGATCTGAAAACGAGATGCTTTCGAGGTCACCCGTGCGGTCCGTCTGCGCGATGAGTAACCCAACCCACCAGATACCACACCAACGGTCGGTGAACCATGCGGACGGGATCGAACGTCGGCCTCATGCACGGGGTATCCTTGTTGTAGCCATCCGGGAGTATTTGTTCAGAGATGTTCTCAGTAGCAGCCATGTACCCGACGATCTCCTCTTCCCACTCTTCCCATGGGGATGGGGGCCCGTCCATCGGTGTCGAAAACAAAGCCCACAATATCCATTCCAAGACATTCTTCCTGTGGAAATTTCGAGATCGGAAGAACCACCCGGGCAGGTAGTCGGCAAACCGTGCCCATGCAGAGCACCTCGTGAAGAGCGCCTGGCGTTCTTCGCGGGACATTCTCGGGTGCTTCGCCGCCTGGCAGAGTGGGGCAAAACGGACGCATCGGGATGAACGCACTCGGGCGGACGAACATGACAAAGAACGAAGGATACGCACCTTTTGAAGGTGCCATCGTCTCGGTAGGTAAACACATAGGAAGAAAGCAGTCTCTAAAGGAGCGTACATCCGCAAACAGGAGTAGACAAGCCTCCATCTCGGATCAAGGTCAGTGGGCGCAGGTACTAGCAATACCCAGGCGACGCAGAGCATGCTGAGGGGTGCGATGAGCCGAAGTACGGCGATCGCGACCGTGATGAATATGTATTCCGGTATGCTTTTCCCGAGCATGTTTTCAAAGAAAAGCCTAGCTTCGGTTCGACCGCCAATGTTGGGTGATACTAGACAGTGCGGGTAGGGAGTAGAAGCGCTGACATTGGAACCGAAAAACCCTGCATGCAGGGACAATTGAACTTGGCGGTGGCCACGTTGTTGTCTTTGCCGGCTGAATCCCCTTACCTACACGGAACCTAGATCAATGGATAGTATCTTGCACCAGCTGACGGCGAACTACATCCTGTAAATCGTACATGATGACGTCGTAGAAAGTGCGGTACACTAAGACTACATATGTGGGCGAAAGTAAGGTGTCAAAACCAGCAGACAACCAAAAGTTGCACGTGTACAACAGCAGGACGAGAGAAACGAATATTATACAGCGACCGAAATGCAGACCAAGTCGAAAGTATAAAATACTCTGCACCATATCATATTCAGTCTTCTTCCGCGCGAATCATGGCCTCTTGTCTCCAAGCAATCGTCCGTCGTTCAGGTCGAGGAGAAAAGGTTGGTGAATTCTAAGACTGGGCATGGGCCCTCTCTTGGGCTTTTACAAATACATCTTCCCACAGCTTTCTCGAAATCTCCGAATCCAGACGATCCGCCATCGCAGACGTGTTCCAATACCAAGAAGAGAAGTTGGCCTGCTGCTGCATGATCTCCCCAAAGAAATCCGCCAACGCGTCAACAGACTCGGGTTGAATGATCGAGTCAGCCACGTTCACGGACAAGGGCATTCGCGGGATGAATCCAGCGATCCGAGCCGACTCGAGAGCTGGAGTGACCCTCGTGTAGGCCCGCGTGTCCATGGCGAGACAAAAGTGATGGAGTGATTCGAGTTTCTGGAGGAGCTGGAGAAGGCCATCTGGTGTGATACCACCTTCGGTTTTCCAACCCCACTCTTCGTTTATGAGGAGGTATTCTAGATGGGGAGACGCAGTCGCCAACTCGAGGAGATCATTGTCCGTCAGGTCCACGCTGGACGAGATATTGATGTCTATGCGACGGAGCTGGTCGAGGGCCATGCAGGGTCGGATGTCATCAATGGTAAGGCGGTACCGCTCCAAACCATGGTTGGTGGAACTTGGGGATCGTGCTTGAAGCAGCTTCAGGCAGACAAGAGAGTGGCGGGAACAACTTTTTTGGACAGCGATTAGATATGATCGAAGGATGTACTTGGGGGAGTAACTGTCGATGTAGACGGTGAGAGACTCGATTGTTGGCAATCGAGTATGAGCGAGGAGCCTCGATATGGGCTCTAATGATTGGGAGTATATTTCCAAGTCGTGTAGTCTTGAGAAGAGCAGTATGGAGTTGGAAGAGACGATGTGGTCCGCTACTGTGGTGCTTAACGCGAACGACAGATTGCTCAGGAAAGGCGTGCGGGAGAGATGTGAGAGGGAGTCACCGTCCAGACTGATATATGGACAAAATACAACCTGTAGGTTCGTCCAGCGGCGTACCAAGTCGGAGATGGCTTCATCGGAGCCAACCTGGGGACGACGCATGCGTATCCGGAATTTCCTTATATTTGGACAGAGGGCACCAAGTGACTGGGGGAAGCTGTGAAACGGAGGAACATCTCCGAACACGAAATTGATCTCGAGGGAAGTCAGAGACGGGACCGCGAGATGGTGCATTAAGGGAAAGGTTTCCCGTATGAACTCCCAGCGCAAGACACGGAGGTTCGGAAACATTGGTTCAGGGGTCGGGGGGTTAAAGAGCGTTTTGACGGAGTCCCAATTGAGCCCTCTCGTAAAGTCCAGTACGCATCGAACGCGGCGCGTGTAGTTCCGGAGAGTGTCCCACTCGGCTGGCCTTAATGGCCTGCTGAATGAATACCACTTGGTGTGACGTCAACGCCACGCATCGTGCGATGAAAACCAAAAACCACTCCTACCGTGTATCCCGGGTATATTCGATGTGAAGCTTCAGGAAGACATCGTGCGAGAGGGGAGAGGTTGACCAGCTCTGTCCAAAGCACGTCCAACGCCGGCTCTTTGAACGTGTGGCACGTTCTGGCCAGAGCGGCAAGATCAGCGGTGGCACGGGGGGCGCGCTGCCTATTTATCGGGCTTGTAGAGTAGCATTGGCCAAATATATTGAGGAGAATCTCTTCTAGACGAAGCGCGTGGTGCATGCGGACGTGAACTGAGCGCTGAGCCTGAGGGCTCTTTAAGGTCAGTCGTGTGCGAACTTGAAGGAGGTCCCCCGACTCCATATGTGCAGAAGGGCTTTGTCAGCAGGATACGCATGGATTTAGACGCCCTTTCGTTCCCTTCCCCATCCGAGCCTCCGCTTCCTCCGCCAAACGCAGCAAGCCCAGCGTCAAGTTGTCCGATATAAATCCAGATGCAGTTATCGGCGCCGCGAACGCTGGTCTCGGTGCTGGTAGACCCTTACTAGCCGACGCTGGTCGTTGTGCCGCTTCCAGGTTTGATACCCCCTTTAATAAAATCGTGTACGTTCCCGTCCCCTACTTTACCATCCTTCCCACCTTGGACCTTTCGATCAGCGATCCATCCGGTCGACTCAATTTTGCTGTCATCCATTCCTCCGGCGTTGATTTCTCAGATGGGTCTTCATTTGCGATCAACATGGAGCAGCTCGTCCTCGAATACGAACTCGGCTGAGGAAACTATGGAACCTTTAAAAAGGTCCTTTACAAGCCCACAAAGTCGCGATGGCCATGAAAGTGCGTTTTCGCATCTCCATCCTATACGTCATTTATTGACGTCGCACCCAGGAGTTTCGCTTAGAACTCGACTCCACAAGGCTCAACGGTATCCTCATGGAACTTGACGTTCTTCATCGTGCCATAGGCTCATTCATCGTCGAGTTCTATGGTGCATTCTTTGTTGAATGCGTATACTATTGCATGAAGTACATGGATGGCGGTTCCCTCGCCTCGCTATGCTGTTTCCCAAACGGGAATGTCTCCCTCCCCCTTAGTATCTCGTCCAGTCCAGGTTCCGCCTGGACTTCCAGCCCTGCTCCTCTTGCAGAGAAACACCTCAGATGCATAACATCATCGATGACCAATGGGCTCGCCTTCCTCAAAGATCACCTGGGTGTCATGCACCGCGACGTAAAGCCAACCAACGTCCTCGTCAACCGCAAAGGCGAAATCAAACTGTGTGATTTTGGTGTGAGCGGACAACGCATAGCCCGCACCAACGTTGAGTGTCAGAGTTATATGGCTGTGAGTTTTGCCTGCTATGGTTGCTTGACTACTGTTATCTAACCATATCTTGGCTCCAATTCACAGCCCACGTTGACGATGCACTCACCTCATACACCGTCAGTGCTGATGTCTGGTCCCTCGGTCTTTCGATCATAGAGATTGCCAGGCGAAAGCGAGTATCATCTTCTCTGCCTGTACTCCACTATCTTACACTTTATCGGCATCTCAGGCACCCGCACCCACCCAAAACGTACAAAAACGTTTTTGCACAGCTTAGTGCCATCGTTGACGGTGAAGCACCTGGACTCCCGGATGACGACGACACCCCGGATGAAGTAGTCGACAGCTCGTTGACTGCAGATGTAAGCGAAAGTGATGGATGGCCCATCGGGAGGAAATGGTCCCTCAAAGCGCGTGCTTGGGTTGCGGCGGTACCTGATGAAAAACGCGGATGAGCGGGTTACATGCCCTGAGCTTCTTGTGAATATCATCTCTTTGTCATTCCTAAACAACGGGGTGTGCTCACCAGGTGTTGCAGGTCAACCCGTGGATGAAGACGGATGTAGAACTTTAGGTCGATATGGCAGACTGAGCGGCGCGCGCAATCGAGTAGCGAGATCGGGGGAGACGCGGGCTTGCTATCTATGAGTGAGTGTGGTGTCCTCAGAATGCTTCCACCTTGTGACGTTTTCTCGAAGCAGGCCATTCCATCTCCGCGCTCATTCCCTCGCAACCGGTGATTCATGACAATTCTTGTCGGACAATTGACACTGACATTCACATTCACCTGTCATTCAAAGCGCTACTTCATCCCTACCTCTTACAATCATTGGTCTTGTCCACCTACGAACTTTGCGATGCAGAGGTTGGCATTGCATCCATTCATGACTTATCCATCTGACTACCAGGAGAGTAGCCCCTCCGCACACACCACACGTCGCCCTATCTTCGGGCATCACCATGTACGTTACCAACGCCGGCCGTTTAATACCCTTCCCATACTCGTTACATACATACATTCTTGAATCTACTTAACTACACTGTTTTTTTCGT
Source organism: Boletus aff. separans (assembly GCA_038088755.1). Classification (NCBI taxonomy): domain Eukaryota; kingdom Fungi; phylum Basidiomycota; class Agaricomycetes; order Boletales; family Boletaceae; genus Boletus; species Boletus aff. separans. Next base: position 9,128 of record JBBPJN010000634.1, read on the forward strand.
GTTCGTCATGTTGGTCATCATCTGGTCACTTTTCCTTCTACATGGTTGTGATAGCTGGTTGTCGGTTGTCCCACTCGTTCGAGGTTGAGTGATTCATTCAGCCTTGTGCTGCTTTTCTGTGCATGATAGATGTCTCTTCTCTCCCGGGTTATCCATTACCATCGTGCTTCTAAACGAGCTTCCGCCTCAGGCTGCTTTTCTCCCTGCATTCCTGAGCTGCCAGAAGACCCGAAACTATCTGTCTGGTACGCAAACGATTGTCTATTCTTTCTTCTTGCTGCTCAATTCCAAATGCAGACCTCCCACTCATATTAGTGGAAAATGCAAGTATTTATAACGACGACAGTATGAGGTATTGAATAGGTATGAGAACTTTCCAGTTCTCGTCTGCAACAGCGGAGGGGAGAGAAGAGGTAGAAGTGTTGATGATTTGGAGGGCATGGTGAACAAGCTCTGTGCGTGTTTATGCAGTCAACCGTGCACTGAATATTCGTAACTGATCTTGTCAAATCATCGCAAAGCGAGAAGAAAAATAAAAATCGTACTTGGTCGCGATTGTAAAGGGCAAGTCATGGGGATTGCCTCCTATCCTTCCCTGTCTAATTTGGTTTCAGTACCCCAAATCGGAAAGTCGATCGCATCTCGAGGGTTTGTAGTGCATAACATTATTTGGGGACGAAGCTCTGAGCTTCCGAATACCCAAAGGTCTCAACTCAACTTTAGTAGTCTCCCCGATGAGCTCGATCCCCCGACGTTCAGTCAGGATACATCTATATCGGGGCAGGTATCAATATTGATATTGTTCATCTCATTCTTTTATTGGGTATGTAACGAACAGGTTCGGGACGCAACCTTGATCAAGCACGAATGCTCAAGCTCCGGGGAATTGCTTAAACCTGGAATGGCACAATAGTTGCAGTCGATGGTAAGTCCATCTCTGTCTCTCTATTCTGCAGGAAGAAAATGAGCTCAGGTTTGGCGGTACGGGCCATGTCATTTGCCCAGCTTGCCTTAGTCTTGCACGTGTTTTCTTGCAAAGGGACGGTCTGAAAGAAGGCATCCCATTCATTTGATGACATTGATATAAGCGATGCTATCATTGTTTTTCTCTGAGTTGTTGGGCATCGAATGTACATTCGCGTTTGCTCCTCTCCCCATAGCTGACCAAAGCCATTTGCACTGCACGTAGTCGGAGACCTGGATTCACACTTATCAAGTATGCATTGACATTGCTGAAGTTTGTGTATAAGAAGTTACGATTGTCAGTCGATGGAGGATACATCTTGGTGTACCATGGGTTCTAAGGCCCTCTGGGTTTGTAGATTATTCTAAACCATGCAACAAAGATTTTTGTCCCGCCCAATGAAGCGATCGACACACTCAAGATCTGTACCCACAATAACCACAACTGCCCTCGCTCTGTTCTTGTCCTGCTTCGTCCTTAATTAGAACATGCGGAGGAAGATATACGACTCGATCAAGGACGCGTGCTCTGTACTGTGATTATACAAGGCATAGTACGAGTTTATTGGAACTATACCACTCTGGGAAGCGACATGTGCGTGACTTTGCTCGCCCAGGTGCTTGGTGTCTATTTGCTGACTGGCGCGTAGACAGAAAGCTGCCATTGACGCCGCTAGCAGCGACCTCTCCTACCACCATTCTGTTTCTAGGCTAGGATATCACCAAGCTGTGTTCGCTTTCGCCGTCGTCCACACCATCCTCCCAAATACAAAAAAGGGCAGGGTAACGGGCCGATGGAGATGCAACTGTCAAATGTATTCCAATTCAACATGCTGCTCGCCGATGCAGGGGCAGCGAGAACCCTTGGCCATCATGGGCAGTTCCAGCCAGTGCAGCTCAGTGTTTAGTGTGCTGAGCATGACTGGCAGGATGTTTTGCGGCGTCGGATATCATATCATAGGGGTATGCCAGGTTTTGGGCAAGGTAAAAGCACAGGTGCATGTCATGGACCTGAGGCATATCGATAGGTGGTGAAGCTCACAGATCTATTTCTATGTATAAGAAGACTGCGAACATGGGACGGTGCATGGAGGAGCTATTGTATCGAATATAAGTCGCACTGGCTGGGTTTTATTTATTACATAATACACATGTCACTCCCTTGGGCAGAACTCGAGTTCTGGATAGAATATCTCCAACCACATTCGTCTTTACTGTACCAAATGTTCTGTAGAGAATAAGTGAAGTTGTATGAAGACTTTTCATCACTGTGCTCATTCATCCTTGTCAAAACTTTAGTGGAGACTAGAGCTCAGCTGTTGCCTAAGACAGGCAAGAACAACTGTATTTACCTAGTGGAGACTAGAGCTGCAATACATAAGTCTAGGAGTAAATACTAAGTAAGAAATAACTCACCTCAGCTGTTGCCTAAGACGGGCAAGAACAACTGAGGTGTTTACAAAAGTAGAAAGACTATAA
>JBBPJN010000635.1:0-11547 GCA_038088755.1 Boletus aff. separans
ATCTATGACATATGATGAGTAAATGTGATAGTGTAATAAAGGACCTATGGTCCAGACCATGATATAAGCGGTCTAGAATCTGAGTAATGAATATAGAATGTATGAAATGAATACTCAGATTTCAACAGACAACCAAACTTTATCTCCGACGGTGTAATCAGGAGCGTCCGACCTTCTCTTGTCAGCACTCTCCTTCATCTTCTCTTTGGTTACGGTGAGAGCCTGCTCAACGTCCTTGTGGGCTACAGCATAGTCCTTTCCAAACTCTCCTGCCAAGGTCTTGGCGTTCCCTTCAAAGCCAAGTCTTGGTATGTAATTGTGGGTTACAGCGAAAGGAGTGGCGCTGGTAGCCGTGGAGAGCGAGTTGTTATGGTGGAACTGCGCTAATTTTATCCACTCCGCCCAGGAACCTTGTTTCTTCATAACGTAAGTACGTAAGTACTTCTTTAGTTCCTGGTTCATTTGCTCTGTTTGTCCATCAGTTTGCGGATGATAAGGTGTGAATATTTTTTGGGTTATGCCCAATAGGGAGCACAGCTTCGCGGTGAAGTCAGACGCGAATTGTGGTCTGCGATCTGAGACGAGGGAAGAGGGGAGTCCATGGATGCACCATACGTAATCTCTAAATAATTTTGCCAAGTCTTTCGAAGACGTGGTCTTAAAACAGGGAATGAAGATTGCTTCTTTGGAGAAGCGGTCTACTATTACACAAATAGAATCAAAGAAATTTGAAGGAGGAAGTCTGGTTATAAAATCAATAGATAAATCTTCCCAAGGCCAGGTAGGCGTGGGAAGCAGAATTAGTTTACCAGCGGGTGCTTTTTGCTTACCCTTCGTGAGGGCGCACACCTGGCAATGGTCTATGTAATGTTTTACGTCTTTAGTGACGCTGGGCCACGTAAAGTATTTCATGAGGAGAGCTATCATACGATGGTGACCGGAGTGGCCACCAATCGGGGAATCATGACAAATTGAAAGAAGTTCGTAACGTAGGTCGTTAGGTACGTAGACTTTTTTATTTTTATTTATAAAGATTTTTTCTTGGGAGTCATATTCGAACTCCAGTATTTTTTCTTTTATTTTTTGTGATTCTTTTTGGATTTTTTCATAAAAGGGAGAAGAAATAGAAAGTCCGTTAACAAAGACCGATTCTGATAGTATAGTAATGTTAACATTATAATCCGGGATTGCGTCGCCGTGATCAGGTCTCCTAGAAAGAGCGTCAGCCCGGCTGTTTGACGAACCGGGTTTGTAAACCATTGAATAATTAAATTCCTCAAGAACCACATGCCACCTAGCTTGGCACGACGACAGGTTCCGAGGTTTTTTCCAATATTCTAAATTCTTATGGTCGGTCCAGATCTCAAATCTTTCCCGACCAATAAGATAGTGCTGCCACTCTTTAAAAGCGCATATCACTGCAAGAAGTTCTTTATCGTAAATAGGGTAATTCCGCTCGGCGGAATTTAAAGAATGAGAAATGAAGGCACTGGGCCTCCACAAACCGTCTTCGCATAAGACCGACAATATGCCACTTGTGGCAATATCGCTAGCGTCGGTCTTAATGCGCATCTCCTTGTCCCGATCTGGGTATGCCAGAAGGGGCGCTGTCGTAAACTTCTTTTTTAAGGAGTCGAACGCCCTTTGTTGTTCAGGACCCTATGTAAATTTTGTATCTTTTTTCGTAAGGTTGTTAAGGGGTCGTGCGATCTCGGAGAAGCCTTCTATAAACTTGCAGTAATAGTTGCAAAGCCTGAGGAAGGCTTGCAACTGCTTGAGCCACATGGGAACCGGCCACTCCATTACCCCTGCAACCTTCTTTTCTTGCATCTCTACGCCTTCCCATGAGACGGTCATCCCCAAGAAGTCCACCTTCTCTTTCGAGAAGAAACACTTCTCCGGTTTAGCATAGAGATCATTTTCTCGTAATCTCTGCAACACTTCTTTTACTATGTTTTCATGGGCCTCCTTCGTCTGCCCCTTTGTAAAGATCATTACATCATCGATGTAGATAACTACACAAGCGTACATATCGTTATAAATGTCGTTCATCATTTGCTGGAAAGTAGGGGGGAAATTAGTCATTCCGAAGTACATAACCAGCGGTTCGTAAGAGCCGATGGGGGTTATGAAAGCGCCCTTCCATTCATTGCCTTCTTTGATTCGTACGTTATTGTACCCCCATTGTAAATCAAGAGTCGTAAATAAATCGGCTCCTTTGAGCCTGTCAATGAGCATGGGAATGAGTGGAAGAGGGTACGCATTTTTTATGGTACCCTCGTTTAAGTATCTATAGTCCATAACAAGACATTTCTTCCCATCTTTTTTGGGAATAAAGAAAACGGGCGCTGTTTGTGGGGATTTCGAGGGTTGGATATACCCTTTTCCCAATTCTTTCTCGATGAACATGCAAACCTCATCCATCTCTGAGTCCGATAAGGGGATTACTCGACCCTTTTTTGGAACAAAAGATTCTTTGAGGTCAATAGCATGATCCCAGGGCTTTCGCTCAGGCATGAGCTCGGACTCTTTTTTCGAGAATACGTCGAGAAAATCATGGTACTGCTTAGGTACCTTACCCTCTAGTCCCGCCTTGATTGATCTACAACGAGGCTGCATACTAGGTCCTGCCTGAGTACAATTCTCCAAAACTGCACAATATGAAGTGCAACGAGAGAAGGTAACGGTTTTCTTAACCCAGTCAATGTCAGGGTTATGGCGAGCCAGCCAATCGTATCCAATAATTAAAGGATGGGTGCCTAGAACAGAAACTAGGGCTTCTATATACTCTGAATGTCCATTAATAGAAATTAGAAGATAAACTTTGTTTTTTATTTCGCCTATGGCTCCGTTAGAGCCATCAGCATTTTTTACAGAAATAGGTTTCAATAATGGAATCAAATCAAGTCCGTTTATTCTACAGAAAGTTGAATCTATGAATGTGTTTGATGCTCCAGAGTCTAAGAGCACCTTAAGCATTATTGAACGCCAAGTGGCACTTCTCTTAAACGTGACCCTCGTGTGAAGCGACATTTCACCGCCCAATTGGAGAGTGCTCTCGAGCAATTTATTTTGGGGTTTTTCTTTTGCATAACTTATGGGAATAGTCCTTATAAGGGAATTAAGCACACTTTGTTTTAATTCCGGTGCCATGCTCTGAGAGACGCCCTTTTTGGAATGCAAATATATATTACGCAAGACAAAAGATAAATTGAGTACAGGAAAATCACTATTGTTAGGGGTTAGCTATACACTGAATTCCCTGGCTTCGCACTTAGTCCGGACCTTTGCTTTTACTAGCACACAACGCTAAAGGTCAGGAGCCACAGGCCTGACTGAACAGGTCTTCCGAGTACTCAACTGAGTGAATCGCTCCTTAATCACCCCTTAATAGAGTATAAGTGACAAGTGGAAACGACTGAGGACTTCAGCCATTTAACACCAGCCTTTTATAATGAAATGAGTGTAAGGTACATACATGATAAGGTGTGAACTAGTATAACTAAATAGGATTATATGATAACAGAGATTAAATAAGAAGCACACAGGGATCAAAAGGAAGAGAAGAGAAGAAGCGGAAATGAGTGTGGGAATAGAAGTAGACAGAGATTAATAGATAAGGGAAATAAGGTGGGCACATGTCAGAGTCTAGGCCCTGGTCACGTGTCATTCCCACAGTCATGTGCTAGTCACGTGATGTTCAAAAGTTAAGAAATGAAGTAAAGTCCGAAATAAATGTAGCGAAAGTGAAAATTGGTTACGCTTTAGTGGAGTCTGTGACACTACCACCCCCCTAGGACTCATATTCCAGACAAGTCGCCTTGAACCGGGGTTGTATGTCATCACCTCGTTCCGTAAACAGAGAATTAAAAATGTCCGTGGAGATGCCCCTTAGTTTACGAGGGGCCGAGGGGTTTTCTGCGTGAAATTTGGTAACGGCGTCTTGGGCGTTGGCTAGATTGTCCAATGGTTCCCAAGTTCTATCGGTTTCATCCCATCCTTTCCAATGGACGAGATACTCTAGACGCCTATTTTTCATACGCGAGGTTACGATATAATCTACCTCATACTCCTTGTAGCCTTCTTCATTAACCATAATGGCGTCAGGGTGGAGAACTGGTTGGTTGGGTAGAGGTTCTCGATAGGGTTTGACCCTTGACACGTTGACCATGGGATGAATGTTAACGGTCTTTGGTAAACAAAGTTTAACCATGTTAGGAAGAACCTTAAGGATGTCGTATGGTCCTATTTATTTTTGGGTTAACTTTTTGGCGGTGTAGGGGAGTTTAAGGTGCTCGGTTGATAACCAAACCTTATCTCCAACGGCGTAATCTGGAGCGTCCGACCTTCTCCTATCGGCACCCTCCTTCATTTTTTCTCTAGTAATGGTGAGAGCCTGCTCTATCTCCACATGGGCTTTAGCGCAATTTTTTCCAAACTCTCCTGCCAAGGTCTTGGCATTTCCTTCGAAGCCAAGCCTTGGTATGTAATTATGGGTAACGGCGAAAAGGGAGGCGCCGGTAGCCGAGGAGAGCAAGTTGTTATGGTGAAACTGCGCTATTTTTATCCATTCCACCCAGGAGTCTTGTTTCTTCATAACGTAAGTACGTAAGTACTTTTCAAGCTCCTGGTTCATCCGCTCCGTTTGTCCATCGGTTTGCGGATGATATGGTGTGGATATTTTTTGGGTTATGCCCAATAGGGAGCACAGCTCCGTGGTGAAGTCGGAAGCAAACTGCGGTCCGCAATCCGAGACGAGGGATAAGGGGAGTCCATGGATGCACCATACGTAATCTCTAAATATTTTTGCCAAGTCTTTCGAAGACGTGGTCTTAAAACATGGAACAAATATTGCTTCTTTGGAGAAGCGATCTACAATTACACAAATTGAATGAAAAGAATTAGAAGGGGGAAGTCCGGTAATAAAATCGATAGATAAGTTTTCCCAGGGCCGGGTAGGCATGGGAAGCGGGATTAATTTGCCTGCGGGTGCTTTTTGCTTACCCTTTGTGAGGGCGCACACCTGGCAATAATCTATATAGTTTTTTATGTCTTTAGTGATGCCGGGCCACGTAAAGTATTTCGTAAGAAGAGCTATCATACGATGGTGGCCTGAGTGTCCACCAATCGGGGAGTCATGACAAATAGAAAGGAGTTCGTATCGTAAGTCATTAGGTACGTAAACTTTTTTATTTTTATTAATGAATATTTTTTCTTGGGAGTCGTATTCAAACTCTGGTATTTTTTCTTTTATCTTTTGTGATTCTTTTTGTATTTTTTCATAAAATGGAGAGGAAATGGAAAGTCCGTTAATGAAAACTGATTCTGGTAATATGGTAATATTAACGTTGTGATCCGGGACTGCGTCACCGTGATCGTGTCTCCTAGAAAGAGCGTCAGCCCGGCCGTTCGACGAACCAGGTTTGTAAACCATTAAATAATTAAATTCCTCAAGAACTGCATGCCACCTAGCTTGGCATGACGACAAGTTCTGAGGTTTTTTCCAGTATTCTAAATTCTTATGGTCAGTCCAGATTTCGAACCTTTCCCGACCAATAAGATAGTGCTGCCACTCTTCTAGAGCGTGTATCACCGCAAGAAGTTCTTTATCATAAATAGGATAGTTTCATTTGGTGGAGTTAAAGGAATGAGAGATGAAGGCGCTAGGCCTCCACAAACTGTCTTCGCATAGGACCAACAATACGCCTCCTGTGGCTATATTGCTAGCGTCAGTTTCAATGCACATCTCTTTATCCCGATCTGGGTAGGCCAGAAGGGGTGCTGTCATAAATTTCTTTTTTAGGAAGTCAAACGCCCTTTGTTGTTCCTGACCCCATGTGAATTTTGTATCTTTTTTGGTAAGGTTATTGAGGGGACATGTGACCTCGGAGAAGCCTTCTATAAACTTGCGGTAATAGTTACAAAGCCCGAGGAAGGCTTGTAACTGTTTGAGCCACATGGGAACCGGCCAATCCATCACCCCTGCAACCTTCTTTTCTTGCATCTCTACACCTTCCCGTGAGACGGTCATCCCCAAAAAGTCCACCTTTTCTTTCGAGAAGAAGCACTTCTCCAGTTTAGCGTAAAGATCAATTTTTCTAAGCCTCTGCAATACTTCTTTTACTATTTTTTCATGGGCCTCCTTTGTCTGCCCCTTTGTAAAAATCATAACGTCATTAATGTAGATAACTACACAAGCGTACATATCGTTATAAATATCGTTCATCATTTGCTGGAAAGTAGGAGGGAAATTAGTCATTTCGAAGTACATAACCAGCGGTTCGTAAGAGCTGATGGGGGTTACGAAAGCGCCTTTCCATTCGTCGCCTTCTTTGATTCGTACGTTATTGTACCCCCATCGTAAATCCAAAGTTGTAAATAAATTGGCTCCTTTGAGCCTGTCAATGAGCATGGGAATGAGGGGCAGGGGGTATGCATTTTTTATTGTCCCCTCATTTAGATATCGATAGTTCATGACAAAACGTTTCTTGCCATCTTTTTTGGGAATAAAAAAGACAGGCACAGTTTGTGGGGATTTCGAGGGTCAGATATACCCTTTTCCCAATTCTTTCTCAATGAACGTGTAAACCTCATCCATTTCCGAATCCGATAAGGGGATTACTCTACCCTTTTTTGGAACGAAAGTTTCTTTGAGGTCAATAGCATGATCCTAGGGCTTTCGCTCGGGCATGCGTTCGGATTCCTTTTCTGAAAATACGTCGAGAAATTCATGGTACTGTTTGGGTACCTTATCCTCTAATCCTGCCTCAATTGTTCTACAACGAGGCTGCGTACTAGGTTCTGCCTGAGTACAATTCTCCAAAACTACACAGTACAAAGTGCAACGAGAGAAAGTAACGGTTTTCTTAACCCAATCGATGTCTGGATTATGGCGAGCCAGCCAATCGTAGCCAATAATTAAAGGGTGAGTGCCTAGAACGGAAACTAGGGCTTCTATATACTCCAAATGTCCATTAATAGAAATTAAAAGATGAACTTTGTTTTTAATTTCGCCTATTGCTCCGTTAGAGCCGTCAGTGTTTTTTACAGAAATAGATTTTGCTAGTGGTATCAAATCAAGTCCGTTTATTCTATAGAAGGTGGAATCAATAAATGTGTTTGAAGCTCCAGAGTCTAAGAGCGCCTTAAGCGTAACGGAATGCCAAGTGGCACTTCTCTTAAACGTGACCCTCGTGTGAAGCGACATTTCGCTGCCCAATTGGAAAGTGCTCTCGAGCAATTTTTGTCGGGGTTTTTCTTTTGCATAACTTATGGGAATCGTCCATATAAGGGAATTAAGCACACTTTGTTTTAATTCTGGTGCCACGCTCTGAGAGACGCCCTTTGGAATGCAAATATATATTACGCAAGACAAAAGATAAATTGAGTACAGGAAAATCACTATTTTTATAGTATATATCATTTTCAAGTAAGGAAATATTGTTCGCAAGCTCTAGTCCTTATCCATGGTTGCCCCGTTTAACCATAGACGAATTTAGTTTAAAGAAGCGCCTGCTTGCTGCCACTTCTCGACTTCCAACTTATCCCGCCAATAGGCCTCGGCTTCTTCCGTCATATACTCCCTTTGGAAGGAGGGAGCAGGGGGCGTGGGAAGAGGCCGAGCCGACCTTGATTGTGCTGTTATCTGCGGCTGAGAGTATTGAGAAAATGCATTGCTTTGTCCCGAGGGACCGGCTTGCGCACCACCGGTGGAAAATTGTTCTTGCTCCTGGGAGAGCATGTTTATATAGACCCCTTGATAAAGGTCCCAGACCTGGATTACCCGCTGTTGCTGAGGCCGGCTGGCCAGGGAGTACCCATTGGTTGGGCAATCACTTCGCCTGTGACCAGGCTTGCCACAACCATAGCAGGTACCGGTGAAGGTCCTACTGGCTTGTTGGACTGATAGGTCCATGGGTGCTCCTCGGCCGGGCTGTGTGCCTGTTGCCGTAAAGCGGGGGTAGTTATTTGCGGGAGGCGGGTGATACTGTGGAGGAGGATACCAGGGGCGGTGAGGGGGAGGAGCCGAAGGAGAGGACGAGGTACCTGTCTGGACCGAGCGAGGGTTCCCCCGTTCAACCCGGATTCTCTCCAGGTTGCACCCTACTAATCGTAGAGCTTTAACGAGGTCCTCATACTCGTTGCAGATGGTATGAAGGGAGGCGTGGTAGTAAATATTGTAATTGACGCCTTGTGTGAGGAGGTGGTGAGCCTCTTTATACATGACGTCGGCCTCCTTTCTCAAATCTTCGAACTTCTGGAGATAGTCGTCGATATTGAGTTTTTCTTGTTTCAGAGTGAGCAGCTTCTTGTAGGCATCATGCGCCAACTGCTCCACCCTAAAATGCTCCTTGAGGAGCCTCTCCAACTTATCAAAGCTTGGCCAAGCATCGATCCCCTTCTTCATTCCTGGAATGGGTTGACCATCTCTGCCCAATTCCGGGTCTTCTTCTGCCTGGGAATAATCTTCCAAGCAGTGACACGCGTAAGGCGCCGCCTTGTCTACGAGACGCGAGTAGATGGCTACCGATTGTACTTTGTTATTGGCCCATTTCTGGACCTTGCTCCAAACAGATAACTTAATCCACCAATCTCTGAATTTCTTTTGGTCACCATCCCAGGTGCCGGGGTCCGCGATCTTCTTCACCAAGTCTTTTCCCTTGTGGTCCTTAAAATCTTTCAGGACAGATGATAGTTGGGCAATGGCCGCAGCCAACACCGCCAAGGTAGTGGTGTCCGGTTCCGACATCCTTACTAGCCACTATCTTCCAAGTGACTTCTGGGGACTCGGCATACGAACTGTTATGGGTTGGCTATACACCAGGTCCCAATGCTTCGCACTTAGTCCCGACCTTTGCTTTTACTACCACACGACGGTAAAGGGCGGGAGCCATGGGCCAGATTGAACCAGTCTGCCAAGTACTCAAGACCGCGTGAGACACTCCTTAATCACTCCTCAGATGAGCATAAGTGACAAGTGGAAATGACTGAGGACTTCAGCCGTTTACACTTAGCCTTTTATATTACAGGCATCTGTGCACAGACCAAGGTACACTATGATAAGGTGTGAACGTATTAAGCTAATTATGGATATATGATAACGGAGATTAAAAGGGAAGCCCACGGCGATCAGCTGTCAGATGGAAATGAACGTGAGAGAAATAGAAGTGACGGAAATTACCGTGGGAATAGATAAGGGAAATAATGCAGGTCTGTTGTGAGGGTCTAGCCCTGTCACATGTTTGGTTCCCACGATCACGTGTACAGGTCACGTGACCGTTGAAAGACAAAGGTGATGTCCGAAATGAATGTAGGTAATGAAAGTGTTAAAGAGTGTACATAGTGCTTTAGTGGTGTGTCCGTAACACTACCCCCCCTCTAAGACTCGTATTCCAGACGAGTCGCTTTAAAGCGGGGTTTAATGTCATCACTGTGTAACGTAAAGAGAGAATTAAATTGGTTCGTTGAAATACCCCTTAATTTTCGTGGGGCGGAGGGATTAAGAGAATGAAAAAGGGTGATAGCGTCTTGAGCATTAGCCAGATGCTCTGCAGGTTCCCAAGTACGGTCTGTTTTGTCCCATCCTTTCCAGTGGACGAGGTATTCAAGACGCCGATTTTTCATTCGTGAGGTAACGATGTGGTCAACCTCGTACTCCTTGTAACCTTCTTCGTTAACTTTGATCGCATCTGGGTGAAGAACCGGCTGGTGACATAAGGGTTCTTTATAGGGTTTGACCCTGGATACGTTGACGGTAGGATGGATATTGACCGTCTTTGGTAAATGAAGTTTCACGGCGTTAGGGAGGACCGATAGTATTTTGTAGGGTCTGATCCATTTTTGGGTTAACTTTTTAGCCGTGTAAGGTAGTTTGAAGTGTTCGGTCGACAACCAAACCTTATTCCCAACAGAATATTCCGGAGCGTCCAACCTTCTTTTGTCAGCACTCTCCTTCATCTTTTCTCTCGTTTTTTGTAGAGCCTGCTCTATGTCGTTATGGGCTTTAGCACAATTCTGTCCAAACTCTCCTGCCAACGTCTTGGAGTTTCCTTCAAATGCTAGATGTGGTGCGTAGTTGTGGGTTACGGCAAAGGGAGTGGTGCCGGTAGCCGAGGAGAGGGAATTGTTGTGATGGAATTGTGCTAATTTGATCCATTCGGCCCAAAAATCCTGCTTCTTCATCACATAAGTTCACAGGTAATTTTCTAATTCTTGGTTAACCCGCTCCGTCTGTCCATCGGTTTGCGGGTAATATGCTGTAGAGATCTTTTGGTCGATGCCCAAAAGAGTGCATAGCTCGGTGGTAAATTCTGACGTGAACTGGGGTCCGTGGTCAGAGACTAACGTAGTGGGGAGTCCGTGTATGCACCATATGTAATCTCTAAATAACTTAGCTAAGTCCTTGGATGAACAAGTTTTAAAACAAGGAATGAAAATCGCTTCTTTGGAGAAGTGGTCTACTATGACACAAATGGAATCAAAATTGTTCGAAGGGGGAAGTCTGGTGATAAAATCTACAGAAAAATCTTCCCAAGGCCGTTTAGGCATGGGAAGAGGAGTTAACTTGCCGGCGGGTGCCTTTTGCTTACCCTTCGTGAGGGTGCACACCTGGCAGTGATCTATGTAGTTTTTTACATCTTTAGTGACACCAGGCCACGTAAAGTATTTTGTTAATAGTGCTATCGTACGATGGTGACCTGAATGTCCACCAATCGGGGAGTCATGGCAAATAGATAAAAGCTCATAACATAAGTCATTAGGAACATAACCTTTTTTGTTTTTATTTATAAATATTTTTTCTTCGGAGTTATATTTGAACTCCGGTATTTTTTCTTTTATTTTTTCTGACTGTTTTTGTATTTTATCGTAAAAGGAAGAAGAAATAGAAAGCCTGTTAATGAAAACAGATTTGGGCAAGACAGTAATATTGGTATTATGATCAGGGACGGCGTCACCATGATCAGGTCTGCGGGATAAAGCATCAGCACGGCCATTGGACGAGCCAGGTTTGTACACCATAGAATAATTAAATTCCTCCAAAACCGCGTGCCACCTAGCTTGGCGCGACGACAGGTTTTGGGGTTTTTTCCAATACTCTAAGTTCTTGTGATCGGTCCAGATCTCGAATCCTTCGCGACCGATTAAGTAATGCCGCCACTCTTCTAGTGCGCGGATTACGGCTAGTAATTCTTTATCATAAATAGGGTAATTCCGCTCGGCGGAGTTAAAAGAATGTGAAATGAAGGCCGATGGCCTCCACAAACCGTCATCACATAATACTGACAACACGCCACCTGTGGCTATGTCGCTGGCATCTGTTTCTATCCGCATCTTTTTATCCCGATCTGGATAAGTCAGAAGGGGGGCTTTTGTAAACTTTTTCTTTAGAGCGTCGAAAGCCGTTTGTTGTTCGGCGCCCCATTTAAATACCGTATCCTTTTTTGTGAGGTCGTTCAGAGGTCGTGCTACTTCCGAGAATCCTTCGATAAATTTGCGGTAGTAGTTGCAAAGACCGAGGAAGGCTTACAGTTGTTCGAGCTGCGTGGG
>JBBPJN010000636.1:0-11540 GCA_038088755.1 Boletus aff. separans
AAGATAGACTTCTTGGAAATGACTGTCTCCCAGAAGGGAGTAGAAATACAGAAAACAAAGGTTGCAAGGGTATTGGATTGGCCAGTTCCCATGCAGCTCAAATAGTTGCAGGCCTTCCTCGGGCTTTGCAACTACTACCACAAATTCATTGAAGGCTTTTCCGAGGTCACCTGCCCCCTCAATGACCTTACCAAAAAAGATGCATTATTTAAATGGGATAACAAACAGCAAAAGACGTTCGATGCCTTAAAAGAGAAATTTATGAAAGCCCCGCTTCTGGCATACCCAGATTAAAACAAAGACATGCACATCAAGACCGATGCAAGTGACATAGCCACAGGTGGTGTGTTGTTGGTCTTGTGCGAAGACGGTTTGTGGAGGCCAAGCGCCTTCATTTCACATTTATTTAACTCTGCTGAACGAAATTATCCTATTTACGATAAAGAATTACTTGCAGTAATTTGTGCCCTAGAAGAATGGCACCATTATCTAATTGGTCGGAACAGATTCGAAATCTGGACCAATCACAAAAATTTAGAATATTGGAAGAAACCCCAGAATCTGTCGTCACGCCAAGCTAGGTGGCATGCAGTTCTGGAGGAATTTAATTATGTTATGGTTTACAAACCCAGCTCATCCAATGGCCAGGCTGACACTCTTTCATGCAGACCTGATCATGGTGACGCAGTCCCTGTTCACAATACAAACATTACTGTCCTTCCCAATTCTGTTTTTATTAATGGACTTTCTCTTTCTTCTCCTTTTTTTGAAAAATTACAAAAAGAATCAGAAAAAATTAAAAAAGAAATACCAAAGTTCATCTATGACTCTGATGAAAAAATATTTCTAAATAAAAATAAAAAAGTATATATACCTGACAAACTACAATATGAGCTTCTTTCTATTTGTCACGATTCACCTATTGGCAGACACTCCAGACATCACCACACAATAGCTTTACTTACTAAATATTTTACATGGCCTGGCATCACCAAAGACGTTAAATTATATGTAGATCACTGCCAAGTGTGTGCCCTCACGAAGGGTAAGCAAAAGGCACCAGCAGGAAAACTCCATCTGCTTCTTGTGCCTAAATGGCCCTGGGAAGATTTGTCAGTGGACTTTATTACGGGACTTCCTATTTCAAATAATTTTGATTCTATTTGTGTAATAGTCAATTGCTCCTCAAAAGAAGCAATTTTCATTCCTTATTTAAAAACATGTTCCTCAAAGGACTTAGCTAAACTATTTAGAGATTATGTATGGTGTGTGCACAGACTCCCCACTATGATAGTTTCGGACTGTGGTCCACAATTTGCATCAGACTTCACTGCAGAGCTGTGCTCTCTTTTGGACATTACCCAAAAAATATCCACTGCCTATCACCCACAAATGGACAGTCAAACCAAGCAGGTTAACCAAGAGCTTGAAAAGTACTTACATACTTATGTCATGAAGAAACAAGAGTCCTGGGTGAAATAGATTAAAATAGCACAATTTCATCATAATTTGTCCCTTTTCTCCACGACTGGCACCACTTCTTTTGCCGTCATACATAATTACGTTCCCCGTCTTGGCTTTAAAGGGAATGCTAAAACCTTAGTGGGAGAATTCAGACAGGAATGTGCCAAAGCCCATTTAGAGATAGAGCTGGCTCTTACGAAAACTAGAGAAAAAATGAAGAAGAGTACCAACAAAAGAAGGTCAGATGCTCCAGAGTATTCCCTCGGAGACAAAGTTTGGTTGTCTACCGAAAACCTCAAACTCCCCTATACTGCGAAGAAGCTCACATAAAAATGGATTGGACCTTATGATATTATTACAGTCCTTCCTAATGCAGTTAAACTTCAATTACCCAAAACTGTGAACATTCACCCCACAGTTAACATGTCTAGGGTCAAACCCTATTAAGAACTATTATGAAATCAACCGGTTCTCCACCCTGACGCTATCACAGTTAACGAAGAAGGATATGAGGAATATGAGGTAGATTATATCATTATGTCTCGCATGAAAAACAAGCGTCTCAAGTACCTCGTCCACTGGAAAGGTTGTGTTAGGAACTTAAACCAGATGACATTCGCATCAAATGATCTAGTCCTGATTGCTCACTAGGAACTGCTTGCAGCACTACACTTAGGCACTGGCTGGACTCAAAGTAGAGAGAGGGAGTCTTGTCCTTAACCACCAGCCTTTTGGGCAATATAATAGCAAGTGGATTCGACTGGGGATTCAGCTCGAACCACTGCCCTTTTTATAATGAAACAATACTAAGATACAGGATAGATAACGTGTGAACTAATAAGGATATATGATAGCAGAGATTAATAAGAAGTTCACGGGGATCATAAAGAAGAGAAGAGAAGCAATGGAAATAAGTGTGGAAGAAAGAAGTACACGGAGATTACCATGGGAATAGATAAGAGGAGACACATGCCAGAGTCTAGACCTAGGTCATGTGATGAAGTCCGAAGTAAGTAGTAGTAAGTAGTAGTAATTAGTGATCAGTACGGTGGTGATCAGTATAATGATAAGTATTAGTGATTAGTGTTACGAACACCACTAAAGCCCTAACTTTCATTTACCATATCTTCATTTTCAGACTTCAACAAACTTTTACTTTTGGTCATCACGTGACCTAACACGTGATTGTGGGAACAACACGTGACCTGGGTCTAGAACCTAACACGTGCCCACTCTATCTCTGCTTATCTATTCCCACAATAATCTCCGTGTCTTCCTATTCCCACACTCATTTCCGTCTGCTTCTCTTCTATTCTATTTGATCGCCGTCTTATCTTATCCCATGCTGTCATACTTAATATGTACATTTAGTCACACCTTATCTCTACGTACCTTGGTCCGTGTGCGGTCCTTTCTAATATATAAGGCTGGTGGTTTGGGCTGAGATCCCTTAGTCTAGTCCACTTACTACTTACGCTCTATTGAGGGGTAGTTAAGAATTAAGTACTCATCACTTCAGTACTCAGAAGACCGGTTCAGTCCAGCCCATGGCTGGTGACTAGTGGTTCGTGACCACATAAAAGCAAAGGTCAACGACCAAGTACGAAGCCAAGGACCCTGGTGTATAGCCAGACCTTAACAATTAGTATAGTGCTTTTAGTGGTGTGTCCATAACAGGTTGGGACGAAACAGACCATACTTGGGAACCTCCAGAGCATCTCACCAACGCTCAGGACACCATTGCTTCTTTTCATGCTTCTAATCCCTTGGCCCTGTGGAAATTAAGGGGCATCTCCATGGACATCTTCAATTCTCTTTTTTCGAATCATGGTGATGACATTGTCCCATGCTTCAAGGCGACTTGTCTGGAATATGAGTCCTAGAAGGGGGGTAGTGTTACGGACACCACTAAAGCACTACATAATTTCACTTTACTTACACTCATTTTGGACTTCACATAAACTTTTACTTTCGGTAGTCACATGACCCAACACATGATTGTGGGAACAACACATGACTCCAGTCTAGACTGTAACATGTACCCACCTTATTTCCCCTTATCTATTCCCATGGTAATCTCTGTGTGTTAGGGACTCAAATCAGAGGATGTTCATGTCGCTCTGATCTGGCCCAGGTCTCTCACTTGGCTGCTACCTTGCAGCATGTACTCGCACTGGCCGAACTCAAAGAGTAGGGTGGTGGATTTTGTCCTTAACTGTCAGCCTGGTGGGCACTACAATGGCAAGTGGATTTGACTGGAGATTCAGCTCGAACCACTGCCTCTTTTATAATGAAATGAGACTAAGGTACAACATAGATGAGGTGGGAACTAATTAGTCTAAGTATGATTATATGATAACGGAGATTAAATAGAAGCAGACGGTGATCAAAAAGAAGAGAAGAGAAGGAAACAGAAATGATCATGGGAGAAAGAAGAGCACGGAGATTACCATGGGAATAGATAAGGAAAAAGAAGTGATCACGTGTCATAGTCTAGACTGTGTCATATGTTGAAGTCTGAAGTGTAAGTAATAAGTACAGTGATAAGTACACGTGATGAGTATTAAAGTTAAGTGTAGTGATTAGTACGGTGCTTTAGTGGTGTCTGTAACACTACTCCCCCCTTTAGGACTCATATTCCAGACGAGTCGCTTTGAAGCATGGGACAATATCATCACTGCAATCTGAAAATAGAGAATTAAATAGTTCGGTGGAGATACCCCTTAATTTACGTGGGGCTGATGGGTTAGTAGCGTAAAAGGAAGAAATGGCATCTTGAGCATTGGTCAGATGCTCTGCAGGCTCCCAAGTATGATCTGTTTCATTCCATCCTTTCCAGTGGACGAGGTACTCAAGGCGTTTTCCTTTCATGCGTGAAGTGACTATATAATCCACTTCGTACTCCTCATACCCTTCTTTATCTACAAGGATAGCATCCAGGCATAGAACCGGTTGATTACATAGTGGTTCTTTATAGGGTTTAACCCTGGACACGTTAACGGTGGGGTGAATGTTAACTGTTTTTGGTAGATGAAGGGTTATGGCATTGGAAAGGACCTTGGTGATTGCATAAGGTCCAATCCATTTTTGGATAAGCTTCTTCACTGTATAGGGTAATTTAAGGTGTTCAGTGGATAGCCACACCTTATCTCCAACCGAATATTCCAGAGCATCCTACCTCCTTTTGTCAGCACTCTCCTTCATTTTTTCTCTAGTTTTAGAAAGAGCCTGCTCAATCTCAGAGTGGGCTTTAGTGCATTCTTTCCCAAATTCTCCTGCTAAGGTTTTGGCGTTGCCTTCGAAACCTAGGCATGGCACATAATTGTATGTGATGGCAAAGGGAGTGATGCTGGTCGTGGAGGAAAGGGAAGAGTTATGATGGAATTGCGCTAATTTGATCTATTCGGCCCAGGAATCTTGTTCTTTCATAACATAAGTACATAAATACTTTTTGAGTTCCTGGTTTACCCGCTCAGTTTGACCGTCTGTTTGTGGATGATAAGCCATGGAGATCTTTTGGGTAATACCCAAGAGAGAACATAACTCGGTGGTAAAGTCTGACGCGAACTGAGGTCCGCAGTCTGATACGATAGAGGTAGGAAGTCCATGGATACACCATACATAATCTCTAAATAATTTAGCTAAGTCCTTTGAAGAAGTAGTTTTGAAACAAGGAATGAAAATGGCTTCTTTGGAGAAGCGGTCCACTATTACACAAATAGAGTCAAATGAATTAGAAACTGGAAGTCTGGTGATGAAGTCTACTGATAGATCTTCCCAGGGTCATTTAGGCATGGGAAGAGGGATTAATTTTCCTGCTGGTGCTTTTTGCTTACCCTTCGTGAGGGCGCACATTTGGCAGTGGTCTATATAATTTTTGACATCTTTAGTGACGCCGGGCCACGTAAAGTATTTTGTAAGTAGAGCAATCATATGGTGGTGCCCTGAGTGCCCACCAATTGGGGAGTCGTGACAAATAGAAAGTAATTCATAATGTAAATCGTCCAGTATGTAGACTTTTTTGTTTTTGTTAATGAATATTTTTTCATTTTTATCATAAGTAAATTCTGGTATTTCTTTTTTAATTTTTTCTGATTCTTTTTGAATTTTATCATAGAAAGAAGAAGAAATAGAAAGTCTGTTAACAAATACGGTTTTGGATAGAACAATAATGTTAATATTATGATCAGGGACTGCGTCACTGTGATCAGATTGTCTGGAAAGAGCGTCAGCATAGCCATTTGACGAGCCAGGTTTGTAAACCATAGAATAATTAAATTCCTTGAGAACCGCATGCCACCTAGCTTGGCACGACGACAGGTTCTGAGGTTTTTTCCAATACTCTAAATTTTTATGATTGGTCCAGATCTCGAATCTGTCCCGACCTATTAGGTAATGCCACCACTCTTCTAGAGCGCAGATTACAGCTAGTAATTCTTTGTCATAAATGGGGTAATTCCGCTCAGCAGAGTTGAAAGAGTGAGAAATGAAGCCACTCAGCCTCCACAAACTGTCTTCGCATAGGACTGACAACATGCCACCTGTGGCAATGTCACTAGCATCAGTCTCTATATGCATCTGTTTGTCCTGATCTGGATATGCCAGAAGGGAAACGATCATAAATTTATTTTTTAAGGAGTCAAATGCCCTTTGTTGTTCAGGACCCCATTTGAATAACTTATCTTTTTTCGTAAGGTCGTTAAGGGGTCGTGCGACCTCAGAAAAGCCTTCTATGAACTTGCGGTAGTAGTTACAGAGCCCGAGGAAGGCCTGTAACTATTTGAGCTGTGTAGGGACCAGCCAATCCATAACCCTTGCAACCTTGTTTCTCTGCATCTCTATACCATTCCATGAGACGGTCATTCCTAAGAAGTCCACCTTCTCTTTTGAGAAGAAACACTTCTCCAGTTTGGCGTAAAGATCGTTTTCTCTCAACCTTCACAACACCTCTTGCATGACTTCTTCGTGCTCCTCCTTTGTCTTTCCTTTCGTAAAGATCATAACATCATCTATATAAATTATTACACATGTGTACATATCATTGTAAATGTCGTTCATCATTTGCTGGAATGTGGGAGGTGAGTTAGTCATTCCAAAGTACATGACGAGTGGTTCATAGGCCCCGATGGGAGTGACGAAGGCTTCTTTCCATTCGTCACCCTCTTTGATGTGGACATTGTTGTATCCCCATCGAAGGTCTAATGTCGTAAATAGATCTGCACCCTTTAGGCAATCGATCAATGTAGGAATGAGTGGTAAGGGGTATGCATTTTTTATGGTACCCTCATTTAAATATTGATAGTCCATTACTAGTCTTTTCTTTCCATCTTTTTTGGGAATAAAGAAAACTGGTGTAGTTTGGGGGAATTTGGAAGGTCTAATATAGCCCTTTCCCAGTTCTTTTTCTATAAATGTATGGACCTCATCCATTTCTAGATCCAATAAGGGGATTACTCGACCCTTCTTTGGAATGAAATCAGATTTGAGATCTATAGCGTGATCCCAGTGCTTTCGCTTTGACATCTGTTCGGATTCTTTTTCCAAAAATACATCTAAGAAATCATGGTACTGAGGTGGGACTTTTTCTGCCAACCCAGCCTCAATTGTTCTACATCGAGACGTACTAGGACCAGCTTGAGTACAATTTTCCAAAACTGCACAGTAAGAAGTACAACAAGAGAATATAATGGTTTTCTTAACCCAGTCAATATCCGGGTTATGGTGAGCCAGCCAATTATATCCAATAATTAAAGAATGAGTACCTAAGACCGAGACAAGTGCCTCAATGTACTCAGAATGTCCGTTTATAGAAATTAATAAATGAACCTTGTTTTTTATTTTGCCTATTGCTCCGTTAGAGCCATCTGTTACGGACACACCACTAAAGCCATATGTACACTCTTTTCACTTCATAAACGTACATTCATTTTTATCCTCAACTTTGTCTTTCAACAGTCATGTGACCTGTGCACGTGATCACAGGAACCAACATGTGACAGGGCTAGACCCTCGCCACCGACCTGCATTATTTCCCTTATCTATTCCCATGGTAATCTCCATGTCTTCTATTTCTCTCACACTCATTTCCATCTGACAGTTAATCCCCGTATGCTTCTCTTTTAATCTCCGTTACTATATAACCATATTTAGCATAATACGTTCACACCTTATCATACTGTACCTTGATCTGTGTGCAGACTATTGTAATATAAAAGGCTGGTGTATTTGGCTGAAGTCCTCAGTCGAATCCACTTGCTACTTACGCTCTATTGAGGGGTAGTTAAGGACCAGGCTCATTACTCCATTCTCGGCAGACTGGTTCAATCCAGCCCGTGGTGGGTAACTAGTGTTTCGTGAACACATTAAAGTAAAGGTTGTATTCCTTGTGCGAAGCCTTGGGTACTGGTGTATAGCCAGCCCATAACACCATCAGCATTTTTGACTAATATAGAATGAGAAAGGGGTATCAAGTCAAGTCCATTATTTTTACAGAACATGGTATCAATAAATATATTTGATGCCCCAGAGTCCAAGAGAGCCTTAAGCATTGTTGAACGCCAAGTGGCATGACTCTTGAATATGACGCATGCATGAAGAGACATTTTGCCTTCCAGTTGTAGCATACTCTTGAGCAGTTTTTGAGGGGGTTTTTCTTTAATAAAACTTATAGGAATTGTCCTTAAAAGGGAATTAAGCACATTTTGTTTTAATTCCAGTGCCGCACTCATTGAGTCGCCCTTTGCAGAATAACAATATATATTTCAGAGAATGAAAGATAAATCTAATACAGGAAAATCGGTGTCGGTACAATATATATCATTTTCAAGTAAAGGAATCGAAGAAGGAAAACTTGAAGGCTCTAGTCCATGTCTATAATTGCCCCTTTCAACTATAGATGATCCTATTTTAAAGATGCGCCTGCCTTCTGCCACACCTCTGCCTCGAATCTATCTCACCAATAGGCCTCAGCCTCTTCCGTCATGTACTCCCTTTGGAAGGAGGATGCAGGGGATGTGGGAAGAGGTCGGGCCAACCTTGATTGTGCCATTATCTGCGGCTGAGAATACCCACCATTTTGACCCAAAGGTCCGGCTGGCATGCCACCGGCGGAAAAATCTTGTTGCTCCTGGGAGAGCATGTTGATGTATACCCTTTGATAGGGGTCCCAGACTTGAACAACCTGGGCTTGAGGCCGCTGGGCCAGAGAGTACCCATTAGTTGGGCATTGACTACACTGGTAACTCAGCTTGCCACAACCGAAACAGTTACCCGTAAAGGGCCTGTTCCGTATTTTTGGACCGAAAGGTCCATGGGTGCTCCATGGCCAGGCTGGATACCGGTTGGCGTAAACTGTGGGTAGGAGTTGGCGGGAGGAGGGCAATATTACAGTGGAGGGGGGTACCAAGGCTGATGCTAGGGAGGAGCTGAGGGGGCTGGTACTGCTTGGTTGGAGTGGGGGTTTCCGCGCTCCACTTGGATCATTTCCAAGTTACAATCCACAGTGTACAGTGAGTCGAACAAGTTGTCATAGTCGTCACATACGGTATGGAGCAACGAATGGTAATAGACATTGAAATTGACCCCCTACATGAGGAGGTGATACGCCTTGCCATCGTTGATGTGAGCTTCCTTCTTGAGCTCATCAAACCATTGGAGGTACTCATCAATGTGAAGCTTATCTTGCTTCAGAGCTAGTAGCTCTTTGTATGAGTCATGGGCCAGCTGTTCGACCTGGAAGTGCTCCTTCAGCTCTTTTTCTAAGTCATCAAATGATGGCCATGCATTGTTCCCCTTGGTCAGCCCTTTCATGATGGGCTTTCCATCTTTCCCCAACTCCAGGGTGTTCTCTTTCTCCAAGTAATTGTTGAGGCAAGTTTGTGCATAGGATGCTGCCTTCTCAATCAGCCATGAGTAGATTGCGACCGCTTGAACCTTATTTGATGCCCATTTCTGGGCATGCACCCAAACATGTAACTTTGCCCACCAGTCCCAGAAGATCTTGCGATTGCTGTTCCAGATACCAGGATCAGCAATTTTCTTGGAAACATCCTTAGCTTTGTCATCTGACAAACTCTCCAGGATGGAGGAGAGAGCAGCCAGGGCCTTAGCCAATGCCTTATTTTGGTTGTTGTCTTCCGACATCCTTACTGAGCACTATCTTCCAAATGCTCTCTGGGGACTTGGCAAATGAACGATTGCAATTGGTATCAGCGGGAACGAAGATAATGCCTCTTTCGGAGGTGGGTAACATAATATACGGTTGTAGGGAATTTGTATTTACTTGTTACAACCTTGCACATGCGCAAGTCAAATCTCTACCTCCCCTATCACTAGGGGGACTACTAAGCATAATAGGTCAGCCTCAAGGGTATGGCGGGCCCTGAGTCCCTCTTCGCAAACTAGGCTCAACCTTAGTAAGGACTACTCACTCCTAACGAGGACTTCAAATAGACAGACTATGATTGACACAAAAAACTGCCCTTTCTAGGGGCTCGTCTAAAGGTGTCAACAGAAATAAAATAAAATCTTCGGCAACAGCCAAAACATCACTTAATCCTGTGAATCAGGTATTGGATGGGGATGTCTGAATAGGAAGACCTCTTCTCTATGAAACAACAGTCCGGGCAATGTACTGGCAGTTGAATCCAAGTGTTAGGAACTCAAACCAAAGGACGTTCACGTCGCTCTGATCTGGCCCAGATCTCTCACTTGGCTGCTACTTCGCAGTGCGTACTCACACTGGCCGAACTCAAAGAGTAGGGTGGTGGGTCTTGCCCTTAACCGTCAGCCTGGTGGGCACTACAACGGCAAGTGGATTCAACTGGGGATCCAGCTTGAACCACTGCCTCTTTTATAATAAAATGAGACTAAGGTACAACATAGATGAGGTGGGAACTAATTAGTCTAAGTATGGTTATATAATAACAGAGATTAAATAGAAGCAGACAGTGATCAAAAAGAAGAGAAGAGAAGGAAACAGAAATGATCGTGGAAGAAAGAAGAGCATGGAGATTACCGTGGAAATAGATAAGGAAAAAGAAGTGATCACGTGTCATAGTCTAGACTGTGTCATATGTTGAAGTCCGAAGTGTAAGTAATAAGTACAGTGATAAGTACACATGATGAGTATTAAAGTTAAGTGTAGTGATTAGTACAGTGCTTTAGTGGTGTCTATAACACCATGTACTTCTTTTTCTCACCCTCATTACCATTCCTTTTCTTCTTCTTTTTGATTGCTGTCTTTCTTATCTATTAATCTCTGCTACTATAACTATACATAGACTAATACATTCACACCTTATCTATCCTGTATCTTACTCTCATTGTATTATAAAAAGGGTGAGTGATTCAAGCTGGATCCCCAGTCAAATTCACTTGCTACCATATTGCCTAAAATACTGGTAGTTAAGGACTAGGCTCCCTCTCTCCTATTGTGAGTCTGGCCAGTGCTTGGTGTAGTGCTGCAAGTAGTAGCCAGGTGAACAGTCTTGGGAATACATTAGTGGCATGAATGCCCTTTTGTGTTAGCCCATAACACCGATTATGAGACTGTGAGATCCGAGCCATAAGACATAAGCCTCCATGGTCTCACAGTGACTAGAAATAGAAATTATTAAATAGACTTTGTTTTTTATGGCACCTATAGCTCCTTGAGAGCCATTGGCATTTCTTACTATAATAGGATTAGCTAAAGATACAAGGTCAAGTCCATTCTGTTGTACAAAAAAAAGATCAATAAATGTGTTTGTTGCTCCAAAGTCCAAAAAGACCTTAAGTTCACAAATATGCCAAATGGCTGAACTCTTGAATATAATGTGTGCATGAAGTGAGAGTTCTCCACCCAATTGCAGCATACTATGAAGCAGTTTTGAGGAGATCTTTTTATTTAATTTAATTGTTCTAACAAGGAAATTAAGCATACTTTGTTTTAATTCTGGTGCCACACTCTTATCAGGAGACACCCTTTCAGAATAACAATATATATTTTGCAAAACTACTGACAAATCAAAAATGGAAAAGTCTGTATTGGTACAGTATATATTATTGGATAAGAAAGAAAAAGAAAAGGAATCATT
>JBBPJN010000637.1:0-11535 GCA_038088755.1 Boletus aff. separans
AAAAACGTTGGAGGTAGCAGATTATGGTCACATGACCTGCTACAACCCTTTTTGGTAGACTGTGGTGTGCTTGACTGTGGACGACGATGACTGCATACCCTGTACTATCTTCACGACTCTACAACCCACACATACGCTCCCACTGCAGCTCATGTAGTGCATTGTTGGAATTCCCCGTACCCTCGCCGACCCCTCCTCCAGGAACCCTACTTCGCGTCCGGTGCGTCCAATGTCAAGTTGTATATCAACATGCATTCTATCCGGGACAACTGCCACTCGGTGTACCTGCTTCCTCCACATCACAGACATCCAATTGTTCACATCCAACCTCTTCCGCTCAACGCAAAGGCCGAAAGATTGGCACGCAAGAGAAACCCTTGGAAACTGGGTACTATGATCTCCTCGGTGTCCCAATAGACGCGACCACGGAGGACATCAAGAAGGCATATCGCAAGTATCCTTCTTTCGTCCCTTGTACTGCTCTCACCCGATTCTTATCTCACGGTGACGTCCAGGACGACTGGCCATCAAACATCACCCTGACAAGAATCCGGACGATCCGCATGCAGAGGAGCGTTTCAAGCAGATTGCAATCGCTTACCAGACGCTTTCAGATCCAATACTCCGCAGGAAGTATAACGAGTTTGGTCCGAAAGAGAGTGCTCCAGAAGGGGGGTTCGTTGACCCCGAGGAGGTTTTTGGCGCGATATTTGGTGGTGAACGTTTCCTACCGATCATCGGTCAGATTAGCTTGGCTAGAGATATGAAGACGGCTCTACAAGAAGCCGACGAAGCCGAGGGGGAGGATAGTAAAGATGTGAAACGTGATGCCAAGGGCAAAGAAATCCTATCAGAAGAGGAGAGGGCACGGAGAGAAGAGAAGGAGAAAAAGGCGGCCACCGAGGTAATTTGATCTCTTTTAACCCTTGCTTCAACTTCCAATAAGTAATCTTGTCAGAGAGCCGAGGCTCGTACAGAGCGGATACGAAAGCTGTCAGTGCAAATCTTGATCAGCTCACTCACCTTATTTAATATTTTGACAGCGTGGAGAACTTGGAGCGCAAACTTAGCATCTTTACTGAGTCAGCCACGGGCCCCGATGATGCAGAGGTATCCAACAGCTGGCGCACGATCTGTCAGCTTGAAGCAGAGTATGTCTTTTGATTTTTGAGTGTTTTTAACGGGACGAGCCTTTCCATAGAGAGCTCAGAAAGGAGTCGTATGGTGTCGAGCTATTGCATGCTATCGGCTTCGTCTACGTATCCAAGGCGAAGCACTTCCTTGCTACCAGCCAGACGCTGTTCGGAGTTGGCGGTTGGCTGCACAATGTACAAGGAAAGTATCACGTATTCAGCGAGACGTAAGTATCAGGACACTGTTTTGTGCAAAAATCTTATCGTCAATAGGGTCTCGACACTTCGTTCGGCAATCGAATTGAAGAGTGTTTTCGATCAAATCCAAGCCGCAGAGAAGGCAGGGAACTTGTCACCCGAGGAGAAGAAGCGGCTAGAGGAACAAGCTGCCGAGAAAGGTCTGCAAGCCCTTTTCAAGGTTTGATATTCCTTCCGATCTCGTCGCTCGTAGTTCAATGACCCGTACAG
This sequence comes from Boletus aff. separans, assembly GCA_038088755.1. Classification (NCBI taxonomy): domain Eukaryota; kingdom Fungi; phylum Basidiomycota; class Agaricomycetes; order Boletales; family Boletaceae; genus Boletus; species Boletus aff. separans. The sequence continues at coordinate 1,602 of JBBPJN010000637.1, forward strand.
GGAACCAAACTCGAGGTCGAGTCAGTCCTCCGTGAGACGTGTGATCGCATACTCGAAGACACGACCGTCCCTCGCGGCAAAGCGACCCTTCGTGCCGTTGCGTTGCAAACTCTCGGTGAGGCGTACGTGGCGGTAAAGAAAGAACCAGACAACAATCCGTCGGACGAGAATGAGTACGTAAGGGTGGACACCAAGACGAGCCGCGAGAGAGATCGCCAGCGGGCGGCCTAGGTCACGCATCATCGATTCATCCATCATCATATCCGATCTGTATGCTACCCCCGTACGCTTGTTCTTTTCGGAGGCATAATTCATATGGGTATTATACATATAGGCTGCTGGGCTTTTTTTTTTTTTTCTCCGCTCAGTCGTCTCGGAACAGACAGCAGCGCTAGCACCCACTTGTGGAAGAACTCCGGCTGGCCCGTGTAATGTCGGACTTGCCAACAAACCAAGGCCCGATGCAAGAATTGGCGAAACGACGGAGAAAAGAGTCTCGATCAGGGCCTGGGGGCCGCTGGTCATGAAATGCATGATGCATGTGGCAGACATCAACGACACCCGAATTCCGAATGCTGAGAACCTCAGGGCCAACGGAGCTAGCAGTGGGGTCGAACGATGCCGAATGGAGAGGATCAGTAAGGGGGATCGTAGGTAACCCAGGGGCGCTCTGACGTGAGTTTTTGACTTGGTAAACATTGATCGTACCTAGCAACTATGTAGTAACTACGTTCCCCCTGGATCCCCTCAGTCAGTCCAATCAATCAGACGTTATCGTGCTATGCGATACCAACCACGTTCCTAGCCGGAGCGGCTGTCCGTGTAGATCGGCAATTAGTGTTAATGGTCCGAATGCCTATGACATGGCCCTTTTTGCAGACCAAACCGGACGAGCAAAAGCCTATGCATAATGGCCAAGTATCGGCCACAACAACCCTTGGTTAAGTACAAAATCAAACGACAACAGAAAAGTCCCGTTAACCCGCTAGTGCAAACTCTAGATACGGAAGAAGCACAAAAACCGTTCCGCAACAACAAGTGGGTTTAAGAACAATAGAATAACAGTAAAGCGCACAATACACAATAAACAAAACAAACAGCAACGACAGGCCCCGCATTCGTGGTCGCGAGTGAACACCGTAACGATGATTAACACGCAAAAGAAGACGGTGAGCATTTATTTTTCAGAGTTGGCAAAGCTCGAGTTCTTTGGCGTGTAGGTCACTTGGTCTTGGGAGTCGATGGAAATTTCCGAATGTCTTTGGCGGACTTGGAAAGGATATTCTGCGGGGTGTTCTATCGCCTTGCTGCTCCTGAGACTCATAAGATATCTGCTACAGCGACATTAGATGGGATGTGGAAGTAAGTATATCGTGAACTTACATCCATGGAGGAATGATGTGACCGTGAGGTATGGACCATGGCTCCGATGCATCGTAATTAGGAGGCGAGATACGACCGTCGGTCATTTTGCGCACGACCCAAACGAAGCCGTTCAGAAGTATATAAGTCACAATCCCCACAATGACACCATACGCAATACTGCAAGACCTCAGCTATATATTCCGACTCTCCATGAGAACTTACTTGAATGACAGCGGGATTATAAGGATCGTTAAGAAGGCTGGAAGGGCGTCACCAATGTAATCCCAGTTGATGTCACGAACATTGCGGATCATGAGGGACCCGACAATGACGAGAGCACCTCCAGTCGCCCAAGGGGGAATGGAGGCAAATATCGGAGCAAAGAAAACGGACACAAAGAACAGGAGGCCGATCACCACCGCGGTGATGCCGGTCTTCCCTCCCTCTAAAAGGATGCTTGAGCAGCATCGAACACGAAAAGCAAAATTACACACCCGCAATACCTGTCGCAGACTCAATGAAAGCTGTGACGGGACTAGTGCCAACCAGAGCACCAATGGAGATTGAGAACGCATCAACACAGTAAGCAACAGTAGAGTTTTCAAAGTCAAGGGTAACCGGGTCTCGAAGTCCAGCAAATTTAGCCATGGAGTATAGGGTCCCAGTGGTGTCTACAAAGTTTTGTTGAGATGACTTCAAATTAACCTTATAAGAGATCTCACCCAAAATGTCGACGTAGAGGAAGGTGATAAGAGCATACCAGACCTTGCCTTTACCATAGTTATACTAGTAACCTTCATCAATAGTGACTACCCGCAGGAGTGGAAATCACATACATCTAGAACATTACCGACGTGCTTCAGTGGGTGCCATGTGACAACCTGCTTGAAGAAAGTGAAGAGTTGGTCGCCAGCGTCGGTGTTGGGGAAGAACGTCACAGCGGTTGATCGGGGCCACGAAATTACGGATGTAACAAAAATGCCTATCAGGATCGAACCCTTGATACGGAACATCATCATCAACACAGTTAAGATTCTGCGATGCAGACATAAATGAGTGCCAAGTTCGACATCCCGACAAGCAAGCTGCGTACCCGCCTGTGAAGATGCCCAACCACACAGTAGGACTTCGCAGCACCCCCGTTCCACAGAAATACGGGAGGTCTGGGCTGATCCAATCTGAAATCAACAAATAATGAAACTTAATAGCAAGAAACTACTGAAGTAAATAACTTACCGCTTGGATCGCATCCTCCCAGGCCTACCAGATTAACCATGTCCCCTCCAATGACGTTTAGACCACCGGACGCTGTAGGCAATGTCAGCACCTCCTCAACGATGTGGGAGGAAAAAAGGTAATACTTAGGCCGATGAATCTGAATAAAGGAATTTAAGTACATCAGCCTCTATGCATAGGAGACGAATTTAAGTTTCAATGACACGCACGCAATGTATATGCCAATTCCAGCACCCACGGCAAGAACCAGTGACTGTGGCATGATCCGCGCCAGCCATTGACGCAGACCAAGCAACGACAAGATAAAAAACACCCAACTACAAGGAAGCAGTTGGTCATCAATGTGTTCGGATAATACTAAGAAGTTTTAAACACACCCTTCTAGGAAGACGGCAGCGAGGGCTTCTTGGTAAGTTACAAACCCACCTCCGTGGTAGCCGACTACAGAGTACGTGAACTAAATCGCATGACCAATCAGAGTGCAACACCAGCCAGAGAAACTTGGACGACATACATAAGCATTTAGTCCCATACCAGGGGCCATCCCTACAGGGAGGTTGGCTAGTGCACCCATCAGAACCGACGCGAGGGCAGAAATGGCAGCAGTGCTGGTGATAAGATCTTGCTTGACCTCCTGAATACAAGAGAGATAGGCTTGATCTGCTGAACAGTCGGAACTATTGCAGACACAAGTTCCCCCTGATGAAGATATGATCGAGGCATTGACGGATATCTGTGACATATGTGAGCGAGGGTTTTATTTTGGAAGATTGGGCGGCTCACGATGTACGCCATGGCAGCCTACGTTGGATCGGGGGAAAGCTTTAGAACGGGACCCGGTGAAGGAGAAGTGCGCGCACCCAGGTTGTTAGACCAGCACGGACATCTGTCTATGGTGCGCTGTTAGTCCGCGTACATGGCACGCGAGCACAAGGCGACCGACCATAAACCGCGAGCCTTCCCGTTCGCGAGGATGACCAGACCCTTCGAGGCGAAACCATCGCCCGACGACAGAATCGGCAACCTGGAGGACGATGAGAGGTGCGTGCTATGAAAGAAAGCGGAGAAATACCCGGGCATTGAGTCTGTCTGCAAAGGTGAGGGTCATATGGGGCAAGGAAAAGGAAGGAGAAATATGGGAGATAATATATCAAACGAATGTAAAAATGACGATCCCTGCGAGAGGACGACCGGGCGAGAACCTCGAAGGAAAGAAACAACCGGAAGGACGGAAACTGAGGGGGGATATAAGTACATATGTTGGCCGACACAGATTCAGTATTCGCGTCATCAATCTGAGATTCACTGAGAGATTTATTTAATCACATGGTGATAAAACGCTCGTATCCACATACCAAACGGTCTTTAAGCTCTTCGGTTGAAACCATCCCTTTGCACCACCTGCACCACCCAGATGCGCGGAGTCAGCATCCTGTGTGTAAGTGAATGGCGTTGGATGGAACCAGCCTGAGTCTGAGCATATCATATGTTGTGGAGACGCGCTCCCTCTGGCCAAGTAGGAAAGTAGAACGCCTTCCAAAAACGCCACTGGAGATGACAGCCGAGTTGCCATGAACATCCACCAGGATCTTAAATTTAAATCTCCGATTGAAAATATCCCAGTTTGGTAGCTGAAAGGGATTACCAATTTGTCTTGATGGGATGGTCGACACTTGGACGCGTCAACAGTTTGAGGTGAACGATCGACTGGCCGAGAACAACGGAGCTCAGACTGTACGTGCTATGTACATGCATGAGAAACGGGTCTCAAGTCTGAAACTCTGAATATTTCTTCTACACGTAAATCGTTCTCTGAGTGAAATCAAACTCCGACGTACGTCCGTTGCTTCGATGGCAAACTTCGAGCGCCCCAATCGAAGTTCGAATTCCCATCGACCACTCTCGTTCAATCGGATGCCAGCAGTAGCGCTTGTTATCATATTCGCCCAATCTAAATTAAGTTGGGCAGCCTCGTGTTTGATCGAGTAATTTATGAACAATTGTGTCACGTCCATTCAAGGCGATTTTTCTGAATTCATTTCTCGACCCGAGTCGTCACCTGACGTGGTGTCTTGGCACTTCACCTAACCCAGGCACACCAAGGATTGCCACGCCAATATTCGGTCAGTCGATGAGAAATGTGCAATTGAACCTTCACCTGGAACGCCCACCAAGTTGCACCATCTTCCCTTTGGATTCGTCGCCAAGTAATGGGGAAAAATAGAACCGAAGCTGTCTGCCTTTCAATCTCCGACGAGCCAGGTCGGAACTCGGCAAGGGCATCATATCACGTACCATCTTAGTCCCGCGTTCATATCGATAACCCCGCCATTGCTTCTCGAGCACTGCTCGCGAGGTGATAGAGGGCACAGAGCTTTTTTTTTTTGTCCGCCAGCAGGCACATTATGTTCAATTTGACCTAGCAAAAGACATCACCATGCGAATTGGCGACGTTACAAGGGGAATACTTACGGCCATCCGTTCATCTGGGATATACCCATCCGGACCGAACTTTGATAAAGCATACCATTGATGGCAAGTTCAAAGTCTTTGACTAGCTCAAATCGCAAGGCAACACAGAACGAATTACCTACAAGAATTTGCTGAGCATATGCATCTAAGATGGCTCACCCATACAGCTACACGTCTCACTTACACCACTATAATTGGGACCTCTTCCGGTGGCGGCAATCACGGTGGTAACCCCAGGGGCTATCTCCTCCGCATTGATGACCCTTCTGCAAGTCGCTAGTGACCATCACAACTCTGTCAAGTCGACGGGCGTTCGATTCAGTATGTTAAGGTTCAGCGGATTTGTTTGCTGCACCAAAACTCATTGATATCGCCACGTACCTTAAGATTTTGCTTGTTACATTGGGATATAAAAACTCACGGAAATCTCTTGGGAAACCACAATAACACCGCTTCACCCGCGGATTCGGTGTGCAGAAAGGAGAGCGATATTCGCTTGCGATACGTGATAAATACTGGCGGTGGAAAAGGCACAGGTAGGGACAGCTTCAATGGTTCCCAAGGAAGCGGGATGAAAAGGAGGGCCCCCTACGTAGAGCAGGTTCTGGAATGAGACAAAACGGATCCAACCTAGTAGACAACCAGCCCTAAGTTACCCTCGACAAATGGAAGGTTAGGATATACTCCATAACGCGAGCAAGCTCGGGGCTGGCCAGAAAGAAACGCTTTGCACACGCGAAAACGCAACAGGGAAATTTAGATGGAGGCTGGTCGCAACGCATAGGTCATACCAGAGGCCATTACCGTACAGCTTCTCTTCTTGTTGCAGGGACACGTTGGCTTATCTCTGGGACAAAGGCACGTGTAGAACGAGATTCTCAGGCTTTCCTGTATTGCTGCAATGGAAGGGGGAGAATCTCTGTATCACGTCGTGTAAGCTCCCGTGGCGGTGGAGCCATGAGCCAAAGACGTGGATGGCTTCCATTCACAGTCACCATTTGTGACCGGAGCTAGTCAGCCACCCCACCTCAGCCAGCACCAAAGTGGTGTTCGATTCTAAGGGCAATAAAACATTTAGCGCCAGAATCCTTTCAGCTGTTCAATCAGTTAGTAGTAGTACCTACTTGAAGACGCGAATGTTTTGCACTTCGTAAAGGTGGCCTGGGTTGGCGAAGTGGCTGATCTGAATCAACAGGTCTCACGTGGCAAAAGCCACGCGCCGAGTATGGACCAGGAGGCGTAACACTCTTGCTCAGCCCATCCACCGTCTTCGTCCGCTACTTCTCATCGCTCGCACGTCCCATACGATCTTGCTTCAGAAAAAGTCTCTCGCAGCACTGCTACTTTCTGGCTAGTGCAGAGAGGTTCTTCCAATCGAATATCTTAAAGAATGTAGGCAGACAGGGATCAGGGCAAGTTAACCATTCGCACTGGGCTCAAGAGATCCCAACACTGACACTCTGTTTCGTCCACCGGCAGAAAGAAGCTCTAGAGTGATACTTGTTTTTTGTTACTCCCGTCTGTGACCATATTACCACTACCGCGTCCACCCGATGGCGGGTCATCAGCAGAGACAACCCAATGAACCTGGCTGTAAGCAAACCAATGCAATCGCCGCATATATGCAGCTAATTGATGTATTCTAGTGTTGAATTGATATTGCAACTTGACCGTAAGGGGTCCCGCACCATCGTTTCGATTCCAGGACCAACTGTACACGACATTGCACAGCCTTTGGATGGCGACATGCACTCTGTTGACGCCCAAATTCCTTTTATTGTCCAGACTAGAGTCCAGGTGTCTTTTCAGCCTGCCGCGACCAATTTGTTCGGATGGCGAGAAATGGCTTTGTTATGCTTTCCTGCACCAGTCACGTCGGACTGCGTTGAAATGGTAATGTTCTATTATTCATTGGTGGCATGTTCTGGCTTATTGGAAGGGGAAGCACTGTGCAGACAATATATGCCCTCTTGGTTGTTGCCCGCCAAACCGAGTGGCCAATTTTCTGCTCTATTCTGTCAAATCTACTACGTCGCCAAGTGGTAGGATTCTGCCCAGTGCCCTGGGCAGTGCGCCACTGGCGTCTAATACGAGGATCGCACCACGGGTCGCGACATCGTAGTTGTAGTAGTCTGTATTTGCGTTTAGATTTTCTTCGCATTTTTCAATCAGCAGCACGCCCAAGGTAAGTAGTAATCAGGGCGGATCCAGTTGTGTTTGGGCCAAACACCGGCATATTTGTCAGATCGTACATTTATTGTTTCGGCCCGAAAGTGGGTTTTCGGCCAATTTTCCGATCCCAGCGCCGCCGCTGCCACCGACAACGACCACCCCTCCCCTACTTTTTTCTACTATCCGTAAACTCCTCTTTTTCTCTAAACGCTCTCAATGATATGCCCCGCAACCACAATTTGGGTACTTCCGCCCTACGAAACCGCAACCGAGTCACAAACAAGACTCGTCTCAAGGTCGTGCATGGCAACATCGATGCGGATGCCTTGTCATTCGACGAGGATGAGGAAAAGGCCAGAATCGTCAGCACGGCTGGTGTGGACGCTGAGGATGCCAACGTGAGTCTCCTTCGTGGTCGTCGAGAGTCGTGTCGTCCTTGTTGAACGCACCGACGTGTCGCTTTCTGATTGGCTGATACCGTGGGAAATCGATTATCGATGGCTGACTAATTTTGCAGGAGCACCACCTGCAGGCGGTGCTTACTGCGGCATCGCAGCGCCATCAGTCCGTCGGACGCTCCACCCGTGGAGCAACTGACAAAGCTACACCGGCTCCCGCTGCTTATATCCCCACGCCGGACTCGACGGGCCTGGTCGATAATTATGCCGAGCTTTACCCCCTTAACCTATGGACGCAACCGGATGCGTACGTCCGCTCTTCCGAAACAGTTGAAGAATCTATCTTTAGCGGTCTCGTCGATGGATTCACTTACTACATGGATGAGCGCGACAAAGAATGGCTTGACCGCAACAACGAAGAGGCTCGTGGAGAAGGAACTAGCGTGCAAGGCGCGGTCTCCGCATCCGGCGCTACGACACGTTCTTGCCCCCAGCGAAGCGCAAAAGCAAAGGGAAAGGAGCCGGAGTCTGCCCAGGCTGTTGTCATCACGGAAGACGAATTCGAGCTGGTAATGGGCATCTTTGAGAAGATAACTCATGACAAAACTGAATTCCTGCACCACGTATGTCTCACTGTCCAATGCGGATCAACCTTGTACTGACTGATCTGGATTCAGGGACTGGAGTCCGGAATGATTTTCCCACCCTTTTCGGAATACCAAGATGTTTTTTCAGTGCCGCTACTTCCCTCCGTGTTTGCCAGCTTTATGGTGCCGACCTGGATACCACCACCAGCTCAACTAGTCCGTTTAGCGAAGGTTATCTATCCGTATTGGAGAGAACGCCGGATCGAAAGAGGGGGCCATCGCATAATTCCAACCCTGAACGTAGGTACTCACTCGCGCTCCGTTCCTCGTGTCTAACATATATCTAGTTCGACGAGGCGGACGTTACCAACGAGTCCTACATATGCTTCCGGCGTCGCGAAATTAAGTCCGTACGGAAGACGAGGGCTTCGCAGGCAACATCTTCGGACAAGCTTCTGCGATTACAATCCGAGCTCGCACAGTCGTTGGAACTCGCCAAGGCACTTGTGGCGCGCGAAAGTTTAAAGAAAGAAAATGTGCAACAAGTCGTACAAGTTTGGGAGAAAAGGCTCGAATTCGCAGAGTTGAAACGCAAGTTCCCTGCCTTGGGAACCAAGGAGGACGAGGAACTATTGCACGAGAAAGAGCGTGTCGTGAAGAAGCCGAGGGTGGAATCAATCAAGTATGATAGTGTGTTCCACGATCTTTTGGTGCTGACTGACTCCCCGTTACAGCCGCATCACTGGTTTGAAGATCCGCACCAGAGAGAATGGCGATTCTGGTACGCCTTCCCTCCAAGTTGAAGCTGCTATCCGCCCGAGAGAGCGTCTCAGCCTCATCAATGCTGCGATCGAACGCGATCTCACTAGGCGCAAAGAAAGGGACCATGGCTACGAAGATATTCTCGAGGTATGCCTGATCGTCCCCCTTTCTGCAAACATTCTGACCAATGTGTCTTTCAGAACTCGTATCAACGTCCGTCATTCCCCTACACCCGCCGATATTGGAAAGCCGTCCCTCCTTTGGTACGACCACTAGGGCCATCGTCAGCGAACACTGACTTGGAGGAGAGCGGATTTGAGCATCTCCGCTACCTTCGTCGTCGTGTAACCCGGTCTGGTAGCACCATGGTTGATCGACGTGATGCGTTTTGCCGAAGGCATGGTTTTTCTCCCACCCTAAACCATTCCCATCGCCACTTTGTTCGGCCCTTGGAAGAGGGTGTTGACGAGAACGATGAAGATATGAAGAGTCTGCGAGAGCGGTGGCGGTTTGATGAAGACGATGACCCGATAGTGGCACCAGAAGGCATTGACGAGCAGGATCGCGTTCTCATTGACGATTTTTCTCCAAAATACCTTCGTCACATGATGACACTGCTTACAGAAGCAGACCAACAGCACATCAACAACGACGCGACACTGGTGCTCGTGTCGACCGAAGGTCGTCAGCAATCTGTCCTTCCCTTCAGGACTGGTGCACAACAGCCGTTTATCCGCAGAGACACACAGACCTCACGTGCATTTGCGAACGGCATATCGCACCTAGCCGCATCACGACAAATGACCTCAGTCCCTAATGGGGTTCCTATCGCGATGCAGACGCACATCAAGGCACTGCAGCCTCAGTCTGCTACTCCCCGTATCTCCCACACTGCAACACTGCGCCCTCCCGGACCACCTCAGATGATGAGCATGATTCCGA
>JBBPJN010000638.1:0-11525 GCA_038088755.1 Boletus aff. separans
CGCACCGAGAATGATCCGATAACCTGACCGTAGCTTGTATGGCTACAGACATGGTTACAATATATCCCTTCAAACACCATCGTGATACCCACCTGGCCCGGTGTAGTTTGCTTTCCGTTCAGGAACTATCGAACCAAGTCAGTCGACTGCGAGAGCTCCTAAGGACACACTTACTGTCACGCTATCTGGCATAGCATGTAATGTTACTTTACCATCGACGTTCTCGAATGCACAGTGCTCTTCGGATATGTTGTCTCCACTTAGTCGGATCGCTGCTGGTTTCTCGCTGTCCATGCGGCCGACCTGTACTCCCAAGTTGAGTACTCGTCAACTACGTCAGGAAATGAGCGAACGTGCCATAGTACGACCGGGTTTGAGTTGGTATATCAAACATTCGCTCATTAGTGGGTCTGTAAACCAATAAACCGAATCATTGATGCGAACGTGTATGAAGTCATGCCGATGCTTGCCTTCGTTCTGAGTTGGGAGAGGGTGCGTTCAGGATATGGTACGATACTCTCACTATAACAATACTTACCAGGTTCACCAGATGGGGTATCTACAAAGTGTCAGTGTGATGTTGGTTTGGTGCTCGCAACATACTAACCTTCTTCGGGGTATGCACGCCGACAAGGTTCTTCTCCACTGTGATGCCCAACTCCTCCAGAGCCTTTTCTCGTTCTTTGTGCACTTCCTGAGTCCTCGCCAACTTTTCCTCCCACGTCTCATTCAAACTTTGCATTAACTTTTCGCTCGCTTCCATCTGTTCCTGTAGCTCTGCCTTTGTGACCGTCTTAATCTTTCCGTCCTTAGTCTGGTATGTGACCTTTTGTTTCTCCGGAGGTATATGTGGGTCAAACGTATCTTCTCCACTGGAGGACGCCACACGAGCTTACAGTGAAGTTAGTCGGCAATACTTCACATGACACCACCCAGCGTATACGCACCTCTGAGCATTTCCAACTCTTCCTTGAGCTCGCGCACAAGTTTCGCATTCGGATCCTCGTTCACAATGGCCTTGTTCTTGATCTTCTTCGCCTGATCAGCATACCGTAGCGTACTCAAAGTCTCCTCGTAATCTGCGGGTGAAATGGCAGCAATCATCGCCGTTTTTGAGTTCCCCCCTAAGCTGTCCTTGAGGAGCCATGTCAAAACCTAGTGTTCGAAAGAATGCCCGTCAGCTTTGGAAAAACAGGAGGAGTGGGAGATATTTCGTCCTCACGGAGTCGCGGTAAGGGATGAATTCGTCAGCCTTCCCCTTCTTTGCCTTTTTGCCTGCATCCTGACTCGCGAGGGCGAGTTGAGAGATGACCTTTCCGAGCGTTGTTAGCGATTTATTGATGTTTGCACCTTCTTTGAGACGTTGACCGGTTGCCCCTGTTGAGTTGGCTCTCTCAGAACCTGCCAGATCGACCAGGCTTGCAGGTGGACGTCAGCTCGGGACACGTGAATTCTCGAAGGGGAGTGCGGACCTGATTCGGGACACTTTCTCAGTATCTAAGTTCGTGTCGACGTCATGCTTCTTCATGGTCAACAGCAGTGTGAATACGGCATGGGATCGAGATGACCTGGGCAGTGATGCGTTGGATACCCTAGTTGTATATGGAGAGTATAGCTTTGTGACTCACGTCTCGTTCATGTTGGTAGCAGCGACCGTCCGCGCCTTATTTCCCTCGTCCATGAGCGTCATCATCTCATCATAACTGCTCACGGCCAGCTTAGAAAGATCCTCGACGTATGGCCCTAGACTTGGGTGTTCTCGAACACGCAAGTTGCCTGTGTTCTTAGGGTTCAGGAGGTCGCGCACTTTTTCGTTGTAAATCTGTAATTACCATATCGTGGCAACGGATATAAGGAAGGTGAGTAAGACATACCTCGATGTATGATACCTCTACTGTGAAATTGACATTGGGATCATCGGCCTTCTTCTGTTCTACGCGTACAAACAACTCCGAGCATGTTAGAGGTATAATTCCTTTGTCGGGCCCATCTAAACAGATAGTGCTGGTCCATGAGTACGACGGTACAAGTCTGTGTAGCACATACATCCCATCATACTGTCCAATGGCCAAATCAACGGAGGTCGGGCTCATACATGGTGCAGATTGAGACATACCTATAAGATTTACCAGAACCTGACGAAGTCGGCACGTAAACATCGCATGCTCGACCCACATGGCAGCCACTCACCAGTCTGTCCATCTGGACGCGCGTGTCATATTTCAGCATCCCAGAAGGTGACGAACTGACAGGGTGGCAGAGGACTCACAAGCCAAAATACACGCATTAAATCCCGCAAACCCGTGGTCTAATAGTTCCTTCCCTAGGTCGTCGTACAGCGTCTGCTGTGAGCAGTAACCCGGCTCGTCGCGAGGTCCAGCAGACCAATAGCTCTTGTCGAAGCTAAAGGCCATCGTTTTCCGCTCCGTAGCACGCTTAGTATCCTGGGTGGACCCATGTTCTGGCGGATCCAGGAAGGTCTGGTTGCCTTGCATCCGGATGAGCGGCTTTGCGCCTCTTGCGAGCTCTGCATGATCGGACCGGGAAAGGGCCAGCAGGAGAGGTGAGCGATGAGAATTCTCGAGAGGTACTGTTTGCACGAGGCGTACCGCGACTGTTGAGAGGCCGACATCGTACCACGACCTTGATGTTCCCTTCACCGGCTTCGGCCATCGTTCTGTTCGAAACACTGCGCCCCCAAAAGACAAGCTAATGGCTGTTTACCTCCAAGAAAGAAAGACGTGTGTGAGAATAAAAGGAAACAGGCAAAGGAGAGGTATGGTTGTAGACGGAATGTAAGACTTTTGAACAAATGTGTTGCCGGTGTGTGTTGACTTACTAGCCATGTTTGACACAGCAACAACTCGCGTGAAATTCCGCATACGTTATCCTCGGTGCTAGTACAGTACAGGAGATAAGACCAGCAGACACACTGAGGGATAGGCAAAAGCAAGGTATGGTGTTGCGGTCACATTGCGCCTAGAATACGGAAAAACTACTACGCAATATGTTGACACTAGTGGCGCATTTCCGTGCCAAGCCCGCCGTCGAACAGGGACGACGTCACGATACAAAAATTAACTGCATGGACGTCGGACCTGCAATCCACACGCAGATAATAGCGATGGCTCATAAGAGGTCGAAATCGTCGAGCTGGATCGTGTCAGCGGGAACATGGAGGAGGTCGTGGGGTGACGGACCTCGTCATTGTACGCCATAACTGTGCGCTTGAGTTTGGAGGTGTCTACCCAAGTGACAAAGTCTTCCATGTGCCTGGAGGGAGGATGAGGAGGGACGTGCGTGTGGCGGAGCGAAAGTAACATGCCTTGTGACGAGAAATGCGGGATCAGTGATTGTATCGGGACCGACGCGGACGTGACCCTGCTCGATGAATTTTGTGGCCTGGGGTAGTGTGGGGGACGCGTGGGGAGAAGTGCACGAGGATAGTACGTACTGCACTGACTGTTTCAGCCATTTTGCTCATGCACATGAAGACGGCGAGGCGACGCCGACAGAATGCTGCGACGGTGAGCTTGTTGTCGACATCGCTGAGTTTTGCCTGTGAGGTGAGGAGGCCGATGTCGTAGAGCTTGGAGAGAAGCTGGGCCTCCATCTGGGCGCGGAAAGGGTCTTGGGCGGGGAGCATGGAGAGACGGTGTGCATAGGAACGGAGTGCGCCGCAGAGCTTGTTGTACCTGGGGTGAATGAGTGGCGGACGGCGGGAGGTGTGGGGGTGGCTGACTTGTGGTAGTCCTCTCGGTTCTGTATGTGGTATCTGCGGATGACCTTTATCTCGCGTAAGTTGGCATCCTGCTTCCACTGTCGCGGGGGTCAGGGTGTGTGGTCTCGAGTGTGTCCAGGTGCACGTACGACGAGGAAATCGACTTTTTTAAGGAGTTTCTGCTCGTGGTGCTTGAGTTTGCGGACCATTTTTGTGGTGGATTAGTGGCAGGAACGCGCACGTGGCAGAGGGTGTGGGAGTGTGGACAGGTGAGCAAGTTTGAGTCTGCCGTCGACGTGCTCGTCCAGAGTCTGACATATCTTTCTCCACAAAAAATATCGCAAATATCATATCTTGCTTTTATTTTTCCCACTTATCATATTTCCCCCACTGACCCCCACACAACCCGCCCTCGTCCCCGCCCACCAAGCCGATCTGTCACGACCGCCCCCCGCCGCGACGGCTCTCTCTGCCACCCATCCCCGGCCGTTTCCCCCGCCGTTGCGCCGCGCACGCCCTGCTCTGGCTCCGTGCTCGCTCCGTACCCGACTCCTCTCCGCTTTTTTCGTCCGCATCCCCCACCGCCCGACCCCCCGTGAGTCGCCATGAACGTCCGTTCTCCTGCCGACATGTTGCGTCCACAGCAGAACATGCCCCAGCTCACCCAAGTGCCCATGAGCTCCCCCCACTTTCATCCCTCTCAGCAGCAGCCTCCCCAGCAGCAGCAGTCCCCAAACCACATCGGCCTCATGTCCAACGCTCCAAATCCCTCCATGGCCATGCTTGCGACCAGCGTCCAGAGTAGCAACAATTCTGCCCTCCAAGCTACCGCAGCGAGGTTTCAGATGCATCGGAATACAATGCAACAGGGTCAGAACCCACAGATGAATGTATCCGCAGCGCCCCCCGGTGCATCCCATATGACCCAGCTCGGACATAACCCGCTCCAATCCATGGCTTTTCCTGCAGGCATGATGCAGCAAGGCATCAATGGAGTACAGGTTCGCCGTGTACAGTCTCATCCTCAGGGCCTCAACCAAGCCGCGTCACATGTCCCTTCCATGCATCCCGCCCAATCGTCCCTTAACAGCATCAACATGGCCATCAATCCACAGTCTAACATGTCTGCCCACCTTCGTCCCCCTCCCCAGCAGTCCATCATCTCTCGCTTACCATCCTCCATTCCGGGATCAATTTCCCCGGATTTAATGGGTCGGCAACCAAGCGCTACAACTGTGTCACAGAACTCTCTCAGGGCTCCCTCCGCGCCATCCCAGATTATGAGCAGTCTACCGCAACCCCCAGGAATGCCGCAGGCGGGTCTACAGCAACCCTTATCTCAAAACTCTTTTCAACCTGCTGTTCCTGGCCATCCTCATCGCCCCCCCTCCATCACCTCTTCTCCCCGCCCAGGTGCCCATTCCCAGCAGCAGCATGCCCCTTCTAACATGATCATGGGCCAACCGGGCCCATCTCAAGCACCGGGTCCTCGTCCGATGAGTCATCCTGATAACGCTTTCGTGGGCCTCCAAAACAGCCATTTCTCCCAGAACATGGTCGCCGGTCCGGGTCGAATACCAAACCCCGGCGCTGCTTTCCCCTTCACTCCACCCGTTTCCCAAAACGACCCTCTCGAAATTCCACAGTCCATTAGCGAAGGTCTCCAAAACACCTCGACCCCAATTCGCTCTTCATTCCAACCTACCCCTGCACAACAGTTCGAGCAACTTCAAAATGACAACTTTGGCGGTCATTTCGTGTCACAACCAAATCCTCCGCCACCCACACGTCCCCCATCACATCCTAGCACTGCGCACGGGAGTTCTGTACCACCACGGCAAATGCCCCCACCTCATCAACATTCTCCATCGGATCCTATGACTGCACATGTGCAGCAGCAACCACAACGACCACAGTCTCAGCCACAAGGCCCGCCGGGCCGTCCACCATCACAGGCAGGACCATCACACACACCACGGAGCTCTCAATCACAACTCCCATCTTCTTCATCTGGACTTATCTCTTCTACCCGAATAACCCCCCATACCCAGCCTCCTCAGTCATCACCTCACCAGCGGCGACAGTCCCCATCGGTGCAGCAGCCCATAGCTCCTCGCCCGTCGCAAGGGCCAACCACCAATTCTCCCGCCACCAATGCAGCTTCCTCGGAGGCAAGCACATCTCAACCTCAGCCTCCCGTCATCCCACGGCCTGTGTGAGTTCTGAGCATCACTGCTCGTACTCTGGAATGAAATCCTGACGCTTTACATGAGCAGGGTGGCCGCCCCGCTGGGGCTCGGTCAAGGTCTCACTCGTTTACTGCAGTTTAGTGGTCAACTTTCGAACGAGAATCCTCTCGTCAGTCCCCTTTCTCGCTCTGTGTCACTTTTATCGCTAACTCTGATTTCACCATGGGTTGTTTGTTAGAAACATCAATTATCATATTGGACCGGGTTAGTGCAAGAGTATTTTACCCCAAAGGCGATCATGAAGGTAACTTTGTGGAAGGATAATCAGAGGAACGAAGCTAAGCCGTTTGGTACGTTACTTCGCCGTTCTTTGAGAGCTTATATCGCATCGTTGATATTAATTACCGACGGCACCGCGTTCAGAAATCGGCGTTCCCATCTTACCCCGTTTTTTTCTGGTGACCACGCAATCGGGTGTCAAGTCCATGACATTGTCGCTCGACGGCGCGCGCGAGAGACTTCTTGCCCAACATCACGCAGTCGTAGAATGCGTCAGTGCGGTATGGACGTATAAGTATAACAACGGATACACCGTCACGCTACGCGGTCCCCTGACAGTCCACGTCTTCATCGTTCCACTCACAAGCCACGCGCAACCCCCGCAATCCTCCTTCACGCTCAGATTTGATCACTTGCAGTTTGATGCACATACGCACGAAAAGTTTATCTCCATCGATAGCATTCTTGGTCCACGTGTAGCCGAAATGCCCAAGACACCTCGTGTGCGTAATGCTCCTACCCCCAGCCCGAATGGTATATCTGTCGATCAACGAGAGGAGGATAAACAATGGGACGAGCCCCGTATTTTAATTGATCATGCGATCATGCCAGGCGCACCTGTCAATGCTTTTGGCATCCCGCAAGCCACTATGCGATGTCTAGAGGTTTGTAACGCATGTCATTGGTCTTGAGCGACGATTCAATTACTTTCGTTTTACAGTTGGCTGAGAGTGTGAGCCAGATGACAGATTTGATTGCGTTCGCAAATGAAACACAACTGGGGCCGATGGGTAGCTACGCCACTCCCGAATACATATGAATACGCCGCCTGACAAAATTCTCCACGTAGATGCACTCTCAGCGCTGGCGAAGAAACTCCGGGAGGCAACACAAAACCCAACCGTTAATGGTGCATACATAGGTCCAGTTCCAGGCGGTGGCGGACTTGGGGGTTTCCAGAGCTATAGCTGTCCACCGACGTCAGCACTCTTTCCGGGCATGTCATCGTCAGCTGTTTCTATACATCCTATGCCATCAGGCGGTTCACCTCAAAATATTCTGCCGCCCTCCTCTGCTGATATTCCCTCAAAGCAGAGTAAGCTCCCCACCTCCGGCCCCGCTCCCCCAGCACCTAATCAGCCTCCCGCTCCTTCGCAGGCGGGGCTGACCTCATCTACCCCGACGATGGCCGCGGCAACCCTCAAACGCAAGCCCAACGATACCAACTCGCCGACAATGGGCAACGCTGAACCACAATCAAAAAAGACACGCAAACAAAAGCGGAATGGTTAGCATCTGGCGGATTTCTGTGGAATATCTTGTCGCTATCGAGGTGTCGGAATTATGTTGTGACGTGCATGGCCCTCCCTCGTGTGTATCTGGCTGTTACATATATCGTTCTATTCTTTGGCAGGACGTGGACCGTGCAAAGTACTGCTGCTATTGCTCGGATTCGCGATGTGTTATTTATAGTTTTCTGTACTACTAGTACAATGCTCTCCCGAACATTTGCCAACTGTTTTCGCGGTGATTTATGTAAGTTAGTCTTTCGAAGCACAGCGTAAGTACTGTGAAGCCGACCCGACGCTCGATAATTACTAAACCGGTCAACCTTGTGCGCTTAATTAACAGGGAACTAGTCCATTTGATGAACGATGCTTTTTCCAAATAATCGACATTTGATCATAAGCAAGTGTCGCATGCAAATAAAAACGTAGAATAGCCAGCTACCAAGTCCTAGAAAATCGGTTCATGGCTAAAGTCGCATTGGTCGCCATATCTGCATCTGCGGTGACGAAAGACGGGTCATCAGCTTTTTTTCCCAGTCTCACATTCAGATGTGATCGATGCTCGCCTTCCTTCTGCAAAGAAACTGCATGGTCTTCGTTTACTACTTCTATACGAGCCCTCATCCCCCCTCCCTCGGCCACCGCGTCCACGCATCCCGCGTCCTCGCCCTCTGTCAGCTGCCCATCGAGCTCGAGCGCTGGCATCGTCTCCACCGAACTCCTGCCCGAACTCTTGAAACTGGCCCGGGGCATTCCAACCCGGCGCCTGGCTTGCACCACCGAATGGCGATGGCTGGCCACCGCCACCCGACGCTTGTCCCGGATTGAGCAGCGCCTGTGCCTGCTGCATCAACTGTTGCATCTGCTCTGGTGGTATGGACGAAAGGATGTTTGGGTCAAAGCCCACCGGCAAACCGTCGCCCGCCACGGAATCGTTCATCGGATGATCTACGCCACCAGCCGCAAGCTGGTTCACTAGGTCTGCGACGGACACCTGCGGTGATTGTGTAGCCCCACTCCAAAAGACGATGTCGCTCTCCGGTCCCACCGTCATCATCTTGACGGACGCATCTACATCCTCCTCCGAGGCCGTCATAGCAGGCTCAACCGGACTGTCTGGTATCTGTGCCGCATTCATGTATAGCGCACCCAACGCGGTCTGCTCCCGTTCCTCTTGAGCAGTCTTCTCTACACTTTGCAGGCCGCGTTGAGTTAGTTCAATATCTATCGGGATATCGATTGCTATAAGATTGGGGTTTTGAAACCGCCGTTAGCGATCGAACAGGTGCCATCATGATCTCGGTGACTCACTTATTGGATCCGTCCAGTCAATAAGTTCTTCGAACAAATGTGCATGCAACGCAGCTCCTTCTCCCCGATCAAGATCGCGAAGACTGTGCGCAGTATGTATACCCTATCGGACGAGTCCAAGACACGCGATATCAATGTACAGTACACGTGAGAATTGAGCAAAGGGCTGACATCTACTGGATCGTCGTCGTAGACCGCACGTTCGATCAGCCGGATCGACTCCAGCTGGCCCTCCGGCGCCCACGATACCGTTTTCCGCTTCGTCCTACCAATGGCACTGTTTATGGGAGGTGTGCTCGAGGCCGGAACCGGAGGGGGTGTGGACAAGGCTGGAGAGGCTTTCCGTCCCTTACCCATCGACTTGAGCGCTTCCTGAAATGGATCGATCGACGATGGTTGTGCGACATTCGCATCCGGCTCCTTCTTTGCATTCACTGGGGCCTTCTTAAAGCTGGGCAATTTCGGTTTGGGTTTCGGGGCCGAGAAAAACGACGAATCCGATCGCGAGTCTTTGACAGGTAGGGATGCGGGCTTTACCTCCTTCTTCACGGTTACCTTGGAGGGAAATACAGCAGGTGTAACAGCAGCCTTCTTTGCGGGTGGTACCTTGGCAGCCGGTGGCTCACTCAGCTTCCGTTTCTTTATTTTCACATCTAGGACAAAAGTTAGCGCTCGTCAGTCCGTGCAACAGAATGACATGACCTACCCTCAGTTGGATTGCTTTCTGCCTGTTTCGTGGCACTTTCAACCAACAGACGCCATTTCCGCTCTAAGTTTGACGCCATATCCTTGATCGCTGCGGCAGAACAATGACAAACAGACAATTGTTAGATACATGAGGTTTTTCGCTTAGATTATGATACGACAGATGAGTACGTTCCAGTGCAGGGACAGACGTATGTATATCTCCATCGGATGCAGGGGTAGAATGAATTACGCTGAAATGACGCTCACCTGGTGCTGGTGGATCCTTGACTAGTTTGACGATGATCTTGCCCAGCTTTGACGCCTTTAGGGAATCGATCGTCATGGGAAGCCTATCCACGATCTAAAAGTGGCTCATCAGACTCTTCACGTGCTCCAACAACTCAGATAAACTGACATGGAGCAACGGCATTATAGTTTCGACTAAAAGGCTGTCGCTTTTAGCCATGAGACCTGCTTTCAGCCATTCGCGGGTGATATCCATCGCAGCGACATTTTCTAGCCATGCTCGGAAATAATGATTTCCGGCATTATCTCTAATTTTCGTCAATATCTCCAGTCGGGTAGTCGGGTCTACGTCCTGAGAGCCAAGTTCATCGATATGCGAAACCAGAGAATTGACAGCACCCGCTCCAGTGAATGAATTGGGCTGGAGAAGGGGCCGGACATCAGCCGAGAATTTGTCTTTCCGGGTCTGAGGGTTGGTAGAGACAGCGGGAGCGCTCGTAGATGTAGACGACGTGGAGGGAGAGTAAAAGGAAGACAAGGTACCAGTCATGGGGGTAGAGGGGGAATGAAGAACATGAGGAGAGAGCGTGGCGGGCTGAGATTGAGATTGTGCATGTTGATGTTGTGAGGAATGCGAATAAAAATGCGGTGGAAGAACATAAGAGGGATTAATCGATAATGTAGGTTGCTGGTACTGATACTGGTGGTGTTGTTGTTGTTGTCGTGGCTGAGTTTGTTGCGTTGCCGGCACAACTTGAGTTGACGACTGTGTATATGGCCGAGGGGTCTCCGCATCACTGATCGTCGTCAGAGCAGGACTGTAAGGTAAGCATGAGTCACCGCAAACCGGATACATTCATCCGCTTACTCGATCATCAGTTGAGGCTGAGGGGGTGGAGGGGGTGGAGGAGATGCTATGTGTTGTTGCGACGTTGAGGGCTGCGATAGCGACGACGTCGTTGCACCATTCAATGTCGAATAACTTGAGAGTGGCAATGGTGCTGAGGAATTTGACCAAGACATGGAACCATACGCCATGGCATTGTATGGGGCAGGGACGGTGGAAATGTAGAAGCTTTGATAAGGATGGGCATAGTATGGCTGGGGTGGCGGAGATATTGAAGCGGACGTCGACGGTCCTATTGGGGGTGCAAATGTCAACAGTTTGAGATCAGGTGCCAGTGGATTGATGGGCGCCTAGAGGAATGCTTACCCGGTATATCGCCCAACCCAAAGTCGCTCAGATCCAATGGCTGCGCAGCAGTTGACCCTCCTGCACTAGTGTTAGGCGCTGAACGGTCTTTCCAGTCGTCGTTTGAGGGCGGTGCGCCGTCAACATGGACGTGCTGGGAGTCGGGGACATTCTGCGGCCATTGATTTGGCACATTTGGGTACATACTATCCATCTGGACAGATTTCTCTTTTTTCTCTGCCGTCCCTTGGTTCTCAAAGCGTTTTTGGGGCAACACTAAGCGGCTTATTTCTGTGCAAACGAGACGCGGAAAAGAAGAGAAGATGCGGACGGTATACAAGCCTTTTCACCTTTCGCAGGGCGTCGCCACGCTCAACCGCCTGCGAGTTCTGTCTCTGTGATGGTGCTGAGGATTGAAGCGCACTGACCAGCCAAGGGCGTATTACTGTTGCCATCGTTTTTGTCTCCGCTGCAAGCGCCGTTTCAATCCTGCTAGCGGCACGACGGCACGGGCTGTGGCTGTCACTGGAAGCGGTGCGCAGGAGCCTTTCTGAAGCGATCGTCCATGGTCTGCAAGTCAAGGGTATCGTTATTCCAACTCCTGACCGCTA
>JBBPJN010000639.1:0-11514 GCA_038088755.1 Boletus aff. separans
CTGTGAGGATTTTACCAGAGAGAAGCGTCCGGAAAAGGAAATTGTGGCAAAAAATATATGGATGCGGGACATGCCGTTAGATGACGAAGGAGAGGGTCACCGGTCAGGGTGGGTAGGATCAGCCGGGCCAACCAGCGCGAGGCAGTCCAGCTCGTCCTCCTCGGTTGTGCTCGACGCTGCAGAGGCCATCGCCGCGGTGGAGATCCTGCACGAAATAAAATGAATAAAAATAAAATTTGGCTGTCATGAGGATCTCAAACCCGGATCTCAATTGATCGGAGCTCTCTCCTGCTCGGCACCGTCTCCGTCGACTGGTGCGCATGGACCACGTCGTCCTGTGCGTCCGTACTGGTCAGGCTGCTCTGTGAATATGAGTGGGTCGAATGGAGGACGTGCTAGGGGCTGCTCGCTGACTAGGCTATATACCAAATTATTCAGCGGCGATATTTTAGCCCGACCGTTGGAGTGATCAACTCAGACTCGAACACCCAGCCAGTCAGTTGAGCCGGTCCCAGTCCCAGTCCCGCTGGCAGTCTTATCATCGCCACCCCAACCTGGCGGTCTCCCCGTCCTGCACTGCAAGCTCATCCCCGTTCTTTATCGACCGATTCAATCAATCGGTCTCTAGTTCTTGTATGTACTTTCATTCTCCGTTCCCTTCTCCCTTCTTTGCCGTGCTGTACCATGGCATCATCCTATTATTGCGGCTCACTTACCCATCCCCTTCCATCAGGTCCCAGTCATGAGCTTCCTCGTGCCATCCCAACGAGGCATGCCCCACCAAACACTCCCTGACGTTCCGCCCGTACATAACCAAACAACCAGATCGCACTTACCCCTTTCCTCCTTCCCAGGTTACTCTCACCAGGACATGCCCACCCATTCCTCCTCGTCCATGGCCACCTCTTTCACTGCCGATCCCACCGCCCACAATCTACCGAAAATCGGTGAAACTCGTTGCTGTACGTCGTTCGATTCCATCCATCCTTTTTCATTCTCGGCCTTCTCTGTTATCCGTCTGTCAGACCCCCGATCATGTCGTCGCTCACCACTCCACTCTTTCGGGTCCACTTGTACTAATTCTACACCCTTCAGACTGGTCCTTGTTATCGTCCGATTTGCACTTCATCTACCTGGACCCTGTCCTCGCAAGCCATCTCGAAGATCAGGCCGAGCTCCTCATTGGCAAGTCTCTCCTCAACTTTGTCCATCCAGAGGAGCAAGCCTCTGCCAGGGCCGACCTCACAGAGGCCCTCGAACACAGGACCATGCATGGCACCGTCACGAGGTCCGTCTTCCCTCTCCCCTTTACGCCTCTACCCTATACCAAACCCTTTTACCAGGGTCAGGTACTGCCGCCTTTCGAGGGTTCGCCGTTTTCTCGGCTATGCCGGCCCCCTTCCAACGTGGAGCGATGCGGACAAAATCGCGCTCGACAACTACTATATGGCCGTCGACATAGTAATTAGCTGGGCCGCCGAAGGCCTCGTTCTCTGTTTCATCCATGCCGTGGTCGACCTTGGACCAGGCGATAATGATGAACAACACAAGACCCCGTGGACAAACTGGTGTGGCACGCCAGCAATGAGTCCAGAGCAGCTCTCGCTCCTCGACCAGAGACTCCACTGCTACTGCCCACAGCCCGGCGTGCTTACCCGAGTCTTTCAGATCTTGTCCAACTCCTGTGCCCAAGACTACAAGATCTTGTTCAGCTGGCCGCCCGACTCCAGCCACGAGTATTCCAACAAACCCTCCGCCAAGGAGCTCGCCAAGCGTGCGTCGAATGTACAAACGTCCACACACGACAGTAGCGCCAAAACAAGCTGCACGAGAAGATGGAGGATCGTTGGCACGATGCCAACGGTCGTTGGTGAAGTAGAGAGCGTTTTCATACCTCATGGTTCGTGGCTACTTGACGTCATCCCACGCATTGCTGACACTCGACGTTAGGCACAATCATGTTTGCCTGTCATACCATCCAGAGCAATTCACGCAATAGTACAGGAACATCCACTCATCCGTCGTATGCAAATCGAGCTCAAGACAGCTATGCACCACACCACAGTCAACACTCGTACGATATTTCGCCAAGTTCTTATACGCTGCCCCCAGTCAATGCATCATCGCCGTCTTATGGTCATTTCGTCGGTCCTCTTCAGTCTTATTCGTCTCCGTCCTGGTCCAATCACCCTGACTCGTCCCCATTCCTAAGTTATAACCGCTGGCCCCAAAGTAGCAGCCCGACGCACACACTGAGTTCTCTCCCTACTTCGTGTTCACTGCGTGATACACCGTATGGATCACTACCTTCCGGCAGGCCGTCAGAATCGCCGAATTATGGAGATACACGAGGCACCCAACACCCTTACCAACCTACACCGAGTCCGGATGTGGATTACGGCGATAGACACCGCCCCGACAATATCGGCTTGTCAATTTCCTCTCAGGATGTTGTGCCGCCTCCACGGCACCGCGTAAGTCCAGGTTCTACGCGAGAGCCGGTCGGTCGGAGTAGCAACCGACCCGTCGGAATTCTGCGTTGCACGAGCTGCAAGGTGACATCTAGTCCAGAATGGAGGAAAGGTCCAAGCGGCAAGAAGGAGCTTTGTAACGCGTGCGTAATACTCCTCGTTTCTCTGCACCAGGCACTGCCTCCTCACATGTGTTGTGGCTTAGTTGCGGTCTCCGCTATGCTCGTTCTCGTGCGAAAAAGGAGGGGCACGTGGCGACAACCCCACGCCGAAAGAAGGAAAAGGTGCCAGCGATCGCAGTCAAGGAAGAGGGCAACGCAAGTCAATCCTCGCCGATTGCCATTGTCGGTTCTGGAGCGAGGGGTAGCACGTTTGAGAGCGCTTCCTTCGCTTCGACGTCGTCGGTCGGTTCAGCGTCTGGCAGCGAGGTATACTCTCAACATAGTCCCGTCGCCCCTGACCCGTCGCCTTCACCACCATCCAGCTCGCTGAACTTTGTACACTATTCGCATCCGCCGCCACCGCCGCCACCCCATGGACTGCGGAACGAGGGACGAATGCAGTTCCATCCCAGTACCAGCCCGTTCCATCCGACGCCATCTCCGTTGTCCAATCAGTCATCGCAACGTGCTTTTCGGGGGCCAGACGAACCCGCTATGTCGTCCTCTCGATTGGCACCCTATTCGTACGTAACCACGCCTGCCATGACCTCAGGGACCAATTCCATTGCTCCACTATCGTCTTTTGAGCGGGAGAAAGCGGAGGAGCGACACATGCCCGCAACATCTTCGGCAGATAAAAAGTACGAGCGATATTACGCGATGCAGCGTGGAGCGTAATGCTCCGTGTGTCGACATTTCTTTTTACCTTTTGATTCTTTTCTCTTCTTTTTTTTTCACCATCACGGACAAGGACCGTTGACATGTTGTGTGTCACCAGTCACGCGATTTGGAAGTGTCTCAGATGGGGTTTTTGTTTGGCTCGTGTGTGTTGCATGTGCGCGATGGTCCACGTTTGTAGCGATGTCTATTTCCATATTATTTATTCGCGGTTTCAGTCGCATTCAATTTTTCTTGTCTTGGTGTTGTCCTCAAACAGAAGGACGATGTTTATTGTTTTCACGATAGCATTGACACGATACGCAAATTATGCTCGGTGTAGTCTATCCTATTGGAAGAGTCTAATTCATTGTCGACGGATTTTAGAATATTAGGATTGTTTAAATTTGTTTGCGGGTGGTAAAAGAACCTGACCCGTTGACGACGTTTGCCAGCGATCTGACGTCAACCTGACGCCACTGTTTCGGTCCGGATTGGCCGGCGGACCGTGGATGACGGTGTTTCCCTAGACGTACTCGGCGCTCAGAGGTAAAGCTGAATGACGCGTCAGGCCATCTTGGTCGCCGCATTTTCAGGTTCTACTGGTGAAGCATTGAGGTCACGACTTCACCCATGCGGCGACAGCGCCGGGTTTGTTGATGCGTCTTGCTAGGCTGGGCAAACGTCGATTGGTGCAGATCACCGTGCGACTGAACATTCGTCGTCCCGGCGGAGACGCCGAGAGACGGTTGAATGAGCGATACCAAGAGGGTCAGTCGGACGTCCGCTCTTGGCGCGCTTGATCGAAAATTTCCTGACCCATGAATTGAAGGCGGGACGGGTTGGATGCACACACTGGCAAGAATACGTTGAACCATCATTAAATTAATTATGCCCCAACGGCATTTGGTTCGTATCCATGGACCCTGTTGATCGTCCACTGTGGGCGATTCCGAGGTATATAGTTCAACCGATTGTTAAGTCCTGTCTTGATCGGGGTGCGTGAGCACATGTCCCGTACAGAACTCGCTTACCGACGGAGCTAGGGTCCCGAGGGCTTGACAGGGAGATTGGCCAGTGATACACTTACACATTCTCGAATTAGCCGTTTCTAAGAAGCGGTGGGGCTGACGCCCAGCACCGGGCACCTTTTGAATCCGGTCTCGGTCGCCGGAAGCTCCCGGGGCGTCGACCTAGCGGCCTGGCCTGGGTCGAGACCATGACGCATCAACGACGCCAGCCAGTCACTCATTTTCCCAAGACTCATCGAACTGTGTGCAAGTCAACGTTGAAGAAACGTGGGTAGCTCCCACCATTGAACCAATATGATTCCTCCGCTTGGGCTACCGCACGTTTTCTGGCTCCGTTGCTCGGTTTCTCGATATACCCTGGTAGCCAATTTTAGTTGCGAGAGCGTGACGTTACAGGAAATGAACTGGCAAGAAGAGCAGCGCCGCTTTGCGGTGCTGTTCGCTTCCCCTGAGGTACAGTTATGGCGTGGCAGGCTTGCCGTTCGCTCGCCTACTACTCCTTGTCTCTGAATCCTCGTCAAGCGAGGTGATTTCCTTGATACCGGCAAATATGGCTATCGAATTAGCTTCTCGAGACGTCAAAACGACGCTCAACTACCATCAGCCACAAGGTCAACTCCCGTACTATTACGTCGGCTGTCAACCACCCGCGGGCGTGCCAGTGCACAACGTTTGCAATGAGCCCCATCCTGCCATCATCCACGATGCGAGAGGCAAGCAGGACGTGTTCGGTCTTGACACCACTGGGTTCCGATGGGTGAACTTTCCCAGTGCGGAGAGGGAGTTTGTTGACAGAGAGAGGATTAAAACGGTTTATTATGCCGAGGTGGAGGAAATCCTAAAGAGATATGCGGGCGGTGCGAAGAAGGTCGTCATCTTCAACCATACCGTCAGGAGGAACCCAAAGCCGGAGACGGAGCCAGCCAGGTTGACGGCGCGTGGTCCCGCGGTGAGTGGTGGATCGGTCCAATGGCGGCTGTCTGCTCAGGCTGATGCCGTTGGCTCAGCACATCGTGCACGCTGACCAATCGTTCTCGGCTGCGGAACAAAAAGTTTTGGAATGTCTCCCCGACGATGCTGAGAGACTGTTGAAAGGGCGGTACCAAATCATAAACGTCTGGAGGTCAGCAGATACGTCCGCATTTCGTCCGGCGTTGTATGTAACTGACATTGCACGTGACGCGCGTGCAAAAAGGCCAATCGCCAACAACGTGGCCCACGATCCTCTCGCCGCCGTAGACTTTCGCTCCATTGACGTCGATGCTGATTTGGTCCCGGTACGCGTGATTTACTCGAATCGCGAAAGCGGGTCGTACAACGTCAAGTACAATCCCGGACACAAGTGGTATTACCTGTCCGACCAGACGCCGGACGAGGTGATGCTCATCAAGTGTTTTGACTCGGATACGGACAAGGCGAGGCTGGCGCCGCATTCGGCGTTTCCGGACATGACCAGTCCGGCGGATGCGCCGCACAGGCAGTCGATCGAGGTGAGGGCGTTGGTGTTTGACATGGAATGAGTCGTCGGTTTGGGGTTTTGGCAGGGGAGGACGCGTTGATGGTCATGTGTACCTATATGCCTTGCATTTCGCTCATGTTGTACTTTTTACTCACACTTTGTATCATCGATCTGCCTGTATGTATATGTACTCGACAGCATGGTGTACTACTAATAACAGCTGGCCCCCCCCACCGCACCCGTCTCCCACATAGTTCTTTGTTTTAACAGCACGTATATCATTACACGTGTTGTGCTCTCGCAGGCTGGCAGGCTGGGTGGCCACTAGCACTCTGCGGTGACACGTCGTCCACTCCGTCCGCCATTCACTACTGGTTCACCAACGATCACCATCCTGCCATCATCCAGGATGCGAGAGGCAAGAAGGACGCGTTCAGTCTTGACTTTAGTGGGTTCCAATGGGTGAACTACCCCAGCGTGGAGAAGGAGCTTGTCGATAAAGAGAGGATCAAGACGGTTTATTTTTATGCCGAGGTGGAGGGTATCCTGAAGAAATACGCTGGTGCAAAGAGGGTCTTCATGTCATCAGAAGGAAGTAAAACCCAGACGTGGAGTGGAAGGATCAGGGCCCGGCGGTGAGCGGTAGATAGTGGATCAGTGGTCGCATGTCTGCTCAGGCTGACGCACTGGCCCAACACTTCGTGCATACTGATTTCGCGCTCACTGGTGCAGAACCGGTAGTCAGGCGACGTCTCCCTGACGGTGCCGAGAGACTGTTGAAAGGGCGACACCAAATCATCAACGTCTGGAGGTCAGCCATACGTTCCCATATTTCGTCCGAATCGTGCACTGACGCTGCATGTGCCGTGCATCGTGCAATGGCCAGTCGCCAACACCGTGGCGCACTATCCTCCTGGCATTTTGGACTTCCGCTCCGTTGACGTTGATGTAGGTTTGGTCCCGCTCCGCATGATTTTCCCAAAACGCCAAGGCTGGATGTACACCGTCAAGCATAATCCCGAACATAAATTGGTATTATCTACCCGATCAGACCCCGGACGAAGTGGCGCTCTTTCAAGGCCTTTGACTCGGATACGGACAAGGCAAGGTTGGTGCCGCATTCCGCGTTTCCGGACGTGACTAGTCCGGCGGATGTGCGGGCTCTCTGGTGTTTGATAGGGAGTAAGTCAGTATGAACGTTCTTGGGTTCGTTGGACACAAGTACGTTTTGGTTCGTCGTCGTATACATTTATTTATTTTTCTTACCTGTTCGTCCCACGAAGATGATGTGCGACCGGGGCCGGGTTTGCTCCGCCTCGCTCTCATACAGTCCCCTCGCTCCGGGTTGGATGTACATCCGGTTTGTCGTCATGTATTTTCCTACCGCCGCTGTGTATATAACCGAGCCGTTGGTTCGCATTCATCAAGATATCTGCACTTGACACAGTGACGATCACTGATTCTGGTCTACGAACGCAAAACACATGATTGAGGCAGGGCATTGTACTGACTGGCGACAATCTCGTGAAACACAGATTCTTACCTCACCTCAAACAAAATCGAGGATGGACGTCCATCGACGAATGGTATTCATGGTATACATCGTCCTGTCGTGAACACCTTTCGTCGTCCTGCTGAAGCCTTGATGTTGGCTGACATGAGTGCATGCATTTCACAAACCAAGCATCACGCAGACGTCGCATGTTCAGCAAACTTGGTCGAGCTCATCGTGCCCACCCGAGGGTAGATGGGCACCCGTCTATTCTATCTTCTATTGTACATTTCCCATTCTCCTTCCATCTTGCACATCTTCACAACAACGCCGGCCGCCCTGCCAGTGCCTCCACCAAATCCTTGACACCCGCCCACCATGCCTCCTTTCCCCTCCGATTCTTCATATCTGCGTGTTTCACCATTTCTTGCGCGGGCACCCACGCCAGGGCGCCACCTTGGATCGTAATCACCGCTGCGCTTTCCTCGGGCGCGACCTTGGTCCGTCCGGGCTGTGCCCGCAATCGCGCGTGGTGCTCCTCCAAAAACGACATGCACCGTAAAGAAAGACGGGTTGCGCGTGCGCGGTCCATGGGAGAGGGAACACCCCCTTGGAGGGTGTGTCCGAGGGAGGCGGAGCGCGAGTCAAACAGGGCGCCGCCTTCTTCTTTAAACATCTTTGTGATGACGTCCGTCGTGTAGACCGTCGACGCGCATTCGTTTCTGTACATGGGAAAGCTGGGTGTGAGGGAGCGAGAGTGAGAGGGAAAAGGGGTAGGAGGTACCGGATGACGAGGCGGCCTTCGCTCTTGCCTTTCGCGTCTAAGCCAAAGCGCAGCTTGAGGAACTTGACATCATCGCGCAACATATCGAGATCCATCCCTTGTTCCGGAGTATACACCAACGATGCCCCCGTCTCGTCACCCCAAGTCAACACCTTCATCAGAGATAGAAGAGGGAATACGCACCGCCAATGCACCCATCGTTGCAATGTATCCACTCTTGCCGCCCTGCGTCTCAACAACAAACACCCGATTCCGACTCGCCGATGCACTCTGCTTGATCGAGTCGCACGCATCCACGAGTGCATTTAAACTCGTATCACTCCCCAAACTAAACTCGGTCAAGGGCACATTGTTCGAGATCGTGGCGGGGAGGTGCACCATCGGGATGTTGAACGCCGGATACAACTTGCGCGCATTGCTGAGGATGAGCAGCCCGTTGAAAGCTTCAAACCCACCGATGAGCATGAAGGCATGTAGGTTGTGTTCTTGGAAACGGGAGGCGACGGCACCGAGGTCGACGTCAGGGAGGGTGCGGTTCGTGCCGAGCTCGGAGCCACCGCGGGCGGTCCAGCCGTCGACGCCAAGCCAGGAGAGTTCGTGTATGTTGTCGTCGAGGAGACCGCGGAAGCCGTTGTATACAGCGAGTGGAGTGTGCCCTTGTTTGATACAGTAGCGGACTGCAGAGCGTGTTGCGGCATTCATCCCTCCAGCAGGCGCACCGACGCTGTAGTTGGATGAGAGTCAAGTAACTATTATGAGTAGAGGCGCTTACTGCATGATCGCAATCCGCATTCGCTGAAAAACAGTCAGATGGATAGATAGGCATGCAAATTAATGCCAACCTGCTCTTCGGGCAATTGTTTCTCAATGTACAATGTCGACGTGGTCAAAAAGTTTTCTAGGCTCTGCAAAAATTCGGGGTCGCGCAAGGACATTGCTTTGGCGAAATCTTTTTCTGCAATCGCGTCTGCGACTTGATTGGTCTACATCGGGCCAAATATGGAACATATACGCGCCGAGCCGTGCATGAAAACATACCAGCGCGACAGCTTCCATGAGAGGAACACGAGTAATCTTGTTTTCACGTAATCCGATCATGTACGAAGGTGTGTCGGGGGTAGCCTCGAGTAGGGCATTGACGGCCTCGACGCCCTGCAGCGTAGGCTACAGAGAACGTATCATCACAGTGCGGCGTTGCCAGGAACACGTTGCCTCACTAGTGTACGGTCAAGTGCACAAGGTTTGCCTCCGCGTTGCGTGTGTCCAAGCGTGGTAACACGCGTATCCAGCCCAAGGCGTTCAGTCAAAATGTCTTTGACATAATCTGCACGAATTGGTTGGAGATTGGCATCGTGAGCGCCTTCGGCGACGATGACGATTGTTTTACGCTTTCCGATTTGACGGTGCTGAGAAAGGGTGGAATGTAAGATAGCGGACAGCGGAAGACAAGCAAGAGACCAACGCGTTTGATAGTCTCGCACATGTAGTCTTCCCATGAATTTGCCTCTGGTGGGCGTTCGGGGATAAAAATGAAATCCGCTCCACCGCTATCGACCCACAGTCAACGCGGTGACCACTAACGTGACCTGGAGTCACCTACCTGACACCAGCGAGCAAGGCCAGCCAGCCACAGTGCCTGCCCATCACCTCGAGCACAAAGGCTCTTGAGTGCGAAGATGCGGTCGAATTAATGTTATCGATCGCTTCACAGATCCTGTGCAATGCTGTCGGCGCGCCAATCGTGAGATCGGTTAAACTCATGTCATTATCAATGGATCCAACGAGCCCGACGATGCGGAGGTGACCATGATTAGCGAGCTGTTCTGGAGTGATTTTCCCCTGGGCGTGAAGCGATTCTAGGAGTGATGGCCATTCGGCGCGGAATACGTCGGCACCTGTGAGGGAACCGTCACCACCGCAGACGACGAGGGCGTCGACACCTTCCTTGATGAGGTTGTATGCGGCTGCTAGACGTCCTTCCGTGGTGCGGAAAGCTTTCGAACGGGCTGTCCCGATGAGTGTACCACCCTGGATTTTGTTAGAGTTGTATGATGCCTAACAAGAGATGGATGTCGGACGCGCCTCTGCGAACCAGCCGCGGACATCGTCGAACCCGACACGAACGATGTAGCGACCTTTGAGGGAACGACCGGTTGGATGATCAGAGGTGCCATCGCGAAGAAGGCTACCGTCGCCGAAACGGAGGTTTTCGAACAGGTTTGTTTTGGCGCTGCCGTGGGCGCGTTGGGTGACGCTTGGATCTGCGAGTGGTTCGTTGTACGGGACATGGTCCTGTGTATTCCCACGGACAAGACCTTCATATCCCTCACGGACGATGTATGTCTCGCACCCTCTGGCGGATGGACGTGTTCAATTGCAAACGAAGGTGATGGTGTGAACAGGAGAGAAGAGGCCAGGCAGGCGAGGAGACTTGCCTCAGAATGCCTATCTTGACGACGGAACGGACGACAGCATTCATGCCTGCGCTGTCGCCGCCCGAAGTGAGGACTGCGATCTTCATGATGGTGATGTGATGGGTACAAGATGCGCGGCGGCGATAGTGATGGCACCACACAACATAGAACTCACGCAAGCGACACATTACGATTGTCCACACCGTGCCAGACGACGTCCATAGTCCGCTCCAAAATCCTACACCCTCTGCATGGCTCGGTCGCTGTGCCTTGAATCGAGTGCCAGATGTAGCGAGGCGCTAGTAAAGGGACGGCGCTGAGCGAGCGGCGCTAAGCGACTCGACTGCTTTCTCTCCATCTTCCTCTTCTTTCGTCGTGCCACACCCAACCTCATGGTCTGACTTTCCCCACTTTCTGAGCCAGAGCATGCAAGCCTTCTACCCTTCTGGTGCCCTGTGAGGTGGTTCCCACCTTGCAGCTCATGCACACTATGTATCAGGAAGTTGGCTTCCATTCTGGGCCAGGATGTGCTCTCCCTAGTTGTAGTATAGTATGTACTCTAGACTACAGTCAACTCCCTCCTCTCAGGATAGCCTGAAGTATCAAGTAACTAAATGTGATGCCTATTCTGTGTACTATCCATTGGAAAATGGGACAGAGATGCAAAATGAATTATGGACCATGACATGACTTAAGGTTGCACAAGGAACTCAGTATAAGATATGACCATGACAATGTATATATATATATATGCATCAGAAAGCAGCTAGATCATTGCCTGCATGGATATCTATCCTTTCATAGACCAATTTGTGCAAAGAGTGGTTGGCAGGGCATGGTGAAACTTGTCTCCAAAAAATAGATAAAAAAATCCCATGGAAACTCACTGGGCTTTTCAATAGGGTTTCAAAGTCGAATCTTAGTCTGATGTACAGTGACTTCCAAAATTGAGTCAATGTTTTGCAATTTTGGAGTATTGGTTAAATAACTCAGGAACAAGAACAAATAGAGCCAAAGTTTAAGTGGGTGGCAGATAGTACTTGCT
>JBBPJN010000640.1:0-11497 GCA_038088755.1 Boletus aff. separans
GGAACTACTGACGTTCCCTTCCCCCACCCCCCCTCCACCCTTGCCCTCGATGCCACACCATTTCATAGGTGGGCGAAGCAAACGCATCCATACCGACCGTCCAACCCTCGTACGGCCGCCCAATGTGGGGCTTCTCCCCCGCATCCGCCGCGCTCAATTCGATCGCTTTCGTCTCCAAAGCCTCCATCGACACCGGCACCATCGCCTCGTACCGCCTTGCCAAGCGCGTCGAGCCCGTCGCCGAGTGCCGCCACTTGACCAAGCAGGACATGAAGTGGAACAACGCGCTGCCGAGCATGTCGGTCGACTCGGAGAGCTACGAGGTGCACGCGGACGGGGTGCTGGCGGATATCGAGCCTGCGAGGAGCGTGCCTCTGGGGCTGGAGTATAACTTCTTCTGAAGGGGTTAGCGATTGGGTGCGCGTGCCTTGATACTCTCGCGCTCGGTAATGGGGGGGGCCACGGGGATCAGGCGAATGAGACTCGGCAGGAATGTTAGCGTCGACGGGGTGATGTGATTGCTTTGTCCATGTTGTAATATAACACTATGCGTCCTGTACCATGTATCTAGCTAGGTATCGTTGAACAAAGACAAAAACGACGGAAAGCAGTGGATCTTGGTTGTACTACATTGCAACTCAGTCAGTTCCCAAACGATATAAAAAGCATAAAGTACCAAACAAGAAAGCAAAAAAAAAAAGAGAAAAGAAAAGCAAACCGAGGATTTACGTGGCGAACATGTGTACAGTTGGTTTATGGCTGCTCGGCTTCGTTCAATAAACGCTCACTTCGCGAAACAGGGTCCCAGACTCGTTCAAGAGCAAGCCTTCGTCTGGCATCTCCAGGTGATCGTCATGGACCCCGTCATTGCCCCCGTCGTCCAGGGCGCGCCAATGGGCAGCGGCAGCGCACGGCGCCCCCGCGCGAGAAAACGACACGGGTCCCGCTCCGGTGACTGCCGCGACCTCCTCCCAGAGACTCTTCTCTTCCTCGTCCATTTCATATGCGAACACCTCCCGGATGCGGTTCCCGAGGACGATCCGGTCGTCGTCCGACATCACAGACGTGGTCGCACCGCGTGGAGGGAACGCGAAGAGCTTGTTGCCCTGGACATGACGGGTCTTGTGTTGGCGGTAACGGAACGCCAGCAACCTTTTGCAGACGGTGTCCCGTTTGCATTCCTGGCAATGCATGCAGGTAGTGTTCCAGTCCAACGATTGATGCACGTCACAAACCCTGTAAAGACGGCGGGGAGAGACACTCGATGAGATCCAGCGGTATTCGTAACAGCGTTAGGCAGGGAGAAGGGGAGGCACATACGTTCGTGCTCGCCTCGGCGGACATCCGGAATACCGGGGTGACGGACGGTTTGATTGGGACGGCATGCGGAGTTGATATTCCGGATCAGTGGACAGAGCGAGTGCTGGAGTTTCTGTACGGAGCGGGCTCAATGGCGATATGACCTTCGGAGCGTACTTGTTCCGGACTGCCTGACGTAGAAGACGTTCGAGATCGTTCTTTGACATACTGGCACTGCCAGCGGCCACCTGTACTTTTCCCAGAGATGTAGCGTTGAATGTTTGTGCCTGTGGTCCAGATGAAAGCGGTGAGAAACACCATGGAGATTTTGAAGGATCGTGTGATTGTGTCGCAGGAGAGTTCCGAGTGTGCGACCTGAATGATGTGATGGATATTACCCGGCTCCGTTCCGCCCCTATGGGTGGCACGGCTTTTGTGGGCTCTGAAGCCCTTAGAGGCTGTGATCCGAGAGCCAAAGATAACGACACCGAACCATGAGGGAGCAAGTCTGAATAACTGCTACTGTGCCCTAATTCGGGTCGGCGGAGGGAAAGTCCTGGCGGCGTAGGGCACGTCGGCGAGGAAGTAGTGTCGACAGACTCGTAATTGGCCCTTGTTGGTCCAGAGTCTGATCGCCAGAGCTCCCTAGGTGGTCGGCGTATGGATGGAATGGGATTAGCGCGTGGCCGAATGTGCTGAAGCACGTTCTCGGGTTTCCAACCAGTTTTCTGTGCAGGCTTGGACATGGTCGTGGTGGGCACTGTCGGGAACGAATCTGACGGGTCCCAAGGAGTAGATGTAGACTCCAGAGAAGCGACGCGTGGCGAGTTCTTCTCATCAGGGCTATGCAGAGGCCCGTGTTGCGATGCTTGTTGCCCCGCAAGATCGCTGTGCGACGATCCAGTGGTGCCTGAAGAGGGAATGGGGGGCGGCCATGAGCAGACGAGAGCATCGGGGATGCCGCTACGTTGCATTCCGCAAGGACCAGAACTCACGGGCTGTCCCGGGTGGGATACGCAGAGAT
This sequence comes from Boletus aff. separans, assembly GCA_038088755.1. Lineage (NCBI taxonomy): Eukaryota > Fungi > Basidiomycota > Agaricomycetes > Boletales > Boletaceae > Boletus > Boletus aff. separans. The sequence continues at coordinate 2,324 of JBBPJN010000640.1, forward strand.
CGGGGACCGGGGTTGGAGTAACGAGGGTATGATGCGAGGCAGAGTCGGTCGGTTGAGAATGCCGGCCGCGCCTATTCTCCAAGTCGGATGCAGACAACGGATCTAGAACATGACATAGCAATTCTAGCAAGTACCTTGACTGAGGAAGCACCGCAACTCACCCAGTGCTCGTCTAGAAGGCTGCATGTCGCGGCGCTTTAGCTCAAGCTGTGACAACGAATCCTCCTGTGCAAAGGATCTTTTCGGAGAGAGAGCTGGATCCTCATTCTCACTGTGAAGCTTGCCGGAAATGCTGGTGAAGGTGGGGGACGGTGGTAGGGAGATCATGTAGGACACAGGAAGGATGCGATGTGAAAAGGTACAAGTTGATGGTAGACTGGCGGGTACCTTCTTGAAGTTGACGTATAAATAATGTAGCGAGAGACTGTGGGTCAAATTCTCTGCACTGCTTGTGCCATGCGGAGGGTTACCGGTTCTGCCATGTCCCTTGCCCGAGGAACCGCACAGTCACGCGAAGGTGCTTTTTTGGACCTTTCTTTGGAGCGAACGGCTGACTCCAAGTAGCGAAAACCCTCAAAGCGTACAACTTCTCGCTCGAAGCGCGGAGAAAATACAATGGCCAGCACACCCGAAAGGCACAAGAAAGGACAATTGAAAGGGCCAACTTGCTGAGTCATCTAAAGGCCATTGTATCGCCATTGGGACACGGCAACAGTGTTATTGTGAGTGATTAACAGTGGTTCCATCAGTACAAAGGAGTGGTGGTGCGCTCATACTACAGATACACTGCAGTACGGGTGAGGAACAAAAGAATATTAGTGGTGCGAGTTGGGCCCTCGGTCGGCATGACGATGCGAGCGCGGCAAATGTGCGGCGCTCAGGGTTCTAGGTAGGTGTGCAGTTCGTCGATGGGGTGGAGGGCTGTATCTCTTGGATACACCTTGGGAAAATCCATTCCGGTCAAAGCCGCCGTACGCTGCGCTGCAAACGAGAGCTGATCGAGCGAATGGGGTCTGTGCAGAAGAGGAGAATCCGGCCTCCCCACAGAAGTAGGGCTGTCCGGGATAGGTGTGATGGGTTCGAATTGCACGCTACCTTGTGAGGCCCGCCAGTTGTGGTCAATCGTGAAGTAGATTGCATTCTCATCCATGTCTTCTTGCTGAAGAATTGCTTCAGGTGCTACCAACTTTCCAGGCGATGTTCGGTCATGCGGACTACTAGCTCCTGTCTTTTTGGGAGTCGTTTCAACAGGTTTGGGCACAGGGAGTTGACGTCTGACCCCCCGTCTCAACGGCGCAGCCTGGTTACCGAGATTCGGTGCGGACTTGGAGCACCTAAGTTTCTTCTTCAGCTGGTCCTGTGCCATTCCGCGTAGTATCTCAAGCGCGTTAGGAGTTTTTTTCTCTGACTCCTGCAACTCAGAGAAGGGTCTGAAGAAAGCAGGGTAAGAAATGGGGTTATCTGAAATCCAAGGTTGTCGCACTACCCTGCAGTGAGGAATCCCCATCGTTTTCGTGTTCCTGTAGCGAGTGGAGTCGTGCTCGTTATGGATGGATCAGCAGGACGTCCCAGTAAGGTAGGTGCAATAATTTCAGGCTTAGGTATGAAGATGGGAGCTGGGATCCGATGTGGGGTGGGATTTTGGCCACGTCTCCTGCGATGCGCACGCTTTCAATCCAACGATCAGCCAATCATGGCAAAGGTAGTGCCAAACACACTTACTGCACTTAACCCAGCTCCATTCCAGAGCTCGTGCAGCCAAAGTATTTCTTCTTCTGACAGCGTTTTCTCGACTTTGATGGGTGGAAGTGCCTTGTTCGTGTCCGCAGAAGCCGTGACCTTCGCGGATGGTATGGGGCAGAGTCTTTCGTCCTGCACTACAGTCTCGCTGGCATCGGAGTTAATGGGGATGAGCGGAAGCTCTTTCTCTCTTTCATGAGTGGATGACATAGAGTGTCGACTCTCTGGGAGAGATAATGGGAGGAATAAATGAACTTTCAGCACGTCAAGAAGAATTTTATATACATGATTGTGGACAAACGAGTGCTTGTGGCATTCCCGGTGTGGACCCATTTACATACTCGCATCGTCCGCTTTGCCCAGATCCACAGACTGTACGCGTCTGTCACGTGCGATTGATCACAAGGCTTGACTACTCCAAGGTGAGGATCTCGGAGTTGCTCGAGTGCTCTCCGATCAGGCTCTTACACCCTAAGCTGACCAGCGTCTAGTCCATGCAAAAGCCACGATCCATGAACATATCCGTGGCGGGCATGCGATCTCAGACCCTCATAAGTAGTCTCGTCTTTTCTTCGAAAAAGGATTGGTAATTAGAAAAACATCGTGGAACGGGTTGGTAGCTTGATCTTCGAAACACTTCAGAGGGAGTCGGGGACAGGTGCTTGCGCCGCGACATGATACTCAGATGGTAGATCCGAACGAGCGATCCCCGTTGGACCCTCGCCAAGCCAAAATCACTCAACACACCAACAACATTGACCGCCTCGTGTCCATACCATCAGATTGGAGGGATTGATGTCGCAGTGGTAAACACCATTCTTCCACAGCGCGAGATGACCTTTGACGGCAGTCAGTGCAGGTTTGATCCGAGCATGGAAAGACAATCACATTTCAACGTGCCCCACCAGCACACCAAGAACTGGTCACCGGTTAATTTAATGGTCGACATCAACTCCTTGAAGACGATCAAATAGAATACCCGAATTCCTTCTTTCGTTAGACCAAATCATTGCTGTCAAAGAGTCCAAAAGTACGGGGAACACCATCTCTGGATCATGATTTCGGACGTCTGACCCCTTCTCTACAATCTCGTAGACTTTCTCCAAAATAGCTGGCTCGCCCGTGCGAGATTCTTCGCCCCCTAAAAAATTGGCGACCGATCTTCCCCTTGGTCCAAACTTCTGACTTGTCACGGGATACACATTTGTTGCTCGCCCAGTGAGAGACTAGTTTGTCAATTAGGACCGTTGTCAACTCCAGGAAGAGTTCACCAAAAGTGGGGGATCTACATGGGGATTCAAACTGCCGCTGCATTGCGAGCAGGAGCACAAGAAATTGACGGAGGTCTTGAATGAAGTTCAACGCGAAACACTGGATTGCACGTTGACGATCGTAGCGCCAAAGATATAGGAGGTCCCCTGCCGCAACCCAGGTTAAGAGTTAAGTTTATCCGTGCGCGCCAGACAGCGGGATCAATTGACTACGAACCAATGATGATGAGACAGATGGCATGCTGCCGGCTAGCATGGGATGCGAATATCTCGGTTCCATACATTCCAGTTCGGGAGTGGTGTTCATTTCCGCGCGTGGCCGCTTTCCTTTTTCGCGTCCCATGATAAAAAAAAAAAAAACAGAGAGAGGCACCTTGCATGCGTAATTATCACTTTGGACTACATGGCTGTCGTTATTGATCAAAGAATTACCTACGTTCAGATTCTTATAGGAAACTGGTCGACGAAGGCTGCATCGCTGATGCATCATTGAGAGGTTTCGGGGACAGGTACTTACGTTCCTCAGCTCGCCTTAGTATAATTCGGGGGAGGGGATGTAGTCGAGCGGGTCTTGAACTTGATGACGGTACGGACGTCTCGCCGGCTGAAACTCTTCTCCGGCTTCTCAGTAGAGGCCACGACAAGGCCACTGGGTATGTCACCAACTCGGACGTCAGCGGCGGACGTGAGGACAACATCGGGTTTGCAAACAGAACGTGCTTCCTGGCGGGATTGCTCCATCTCCTTGCCATAGACGTGGAAAATAAGTTGGTCGGAAGGTTTGCGGAGGCCATCGATTCCATCCAGATCTTGAAGCCAGGAAAAGAGCGGCATTGGCAGCATGCACGAAGTGAGGGTATGATGCTGCCTCATTGCGAGCTTTGGGACTACGAAAGTCGCTCGGAATGCCAGCAGATCACCGTAAGTGTACAATCCCTGGTAGTTTTCTAGATGTATTCAAATATCAGCGGAACCAACGCCGTTCTTGGTCACTTTGCCAATAGGAAGAACGCTTTCGAGACACATCTCGAGGAGGGCGGCCGCGTCCTTCATTGTCGAGAGCTCGTCGTCTGATGCAGTCTAAGAGGAACAACTTTAGCATCTCGTCCACCTCGCAGCGTTTGGCACTTCCGACGTCTCCTGCTATCAGTATCCATGGTCTGCAGTGCTACATCTGCACACAACCTTGGCTCATTCCATGCCAGTGGCGCCAGGGTCTTTGCTTCTCGCAGCACTCCTAGCTGCAAGCTGGTCGGCACTGCCTGGTGTTTCGGATTCGGAGGGGGGTAGACGTTCAGAGTAGCGAACATGGCACACTAACCGGTCTCAGCCACAGGTTCTTCCCATGCTCGGATACAGGACACCATCGACTCCCGGGTCTCGGCCTCCGTAGCACCAATGGACATTCCAAGGTCGCTCTGTCATACAGGTATGTCATTTGTCAGCACTGTTCCAATCGTGACCCCAATTTCCGGCAGGCTACCTTACCGGACCGTCTTCAGAATGATCCAGCCTATGGAGTGCCGGAGATGTGGCTGGAATCCCGCCGCATAATGAGCGAGCAGGTGCGATCAATTGAATCACGATCAACTAAGCGGAAGCTCAAGCGGGAAGACTTCTTTTCATCTTCACAGCAATCACTCTTTCTTACGAACCATCATGTCCTCGCAGACGGTAGACGAGGAGACGCCGTTGTTGCAGGCTCAGCGACAGAAGAAGGGCAGGACTCCATTGCCCTGGCGTCAGTTCTCTATCATTCTGTTCCTCCAGCTCGCGGAGCCCCTCACCTCCCAAGTCATCGCTCCGTTTGCTCCTCAGGTTTGTCCTGGTCTCGATCGCCTTATACATTCTCATCCAATCACTTTTTTTTTCTAGCTGATACGGGACATTGGCATTACGAACGGCGACGAAACTCAGGTTGGGTATTATGTAGGATTGCTGGTGCGCCTTCACAACCTCTCTTTTCCCTTCCGATGCTCATGTCAGTTTCAACGCATTAGCATTCGCTATTCTTCGCAACGCAGGCCCTCACCGTCTTGCATTGGAGTCGCGTATCGGACCACATCGGCCGGAAACCAGTGATCTTGACGGGTTTATTCGGCTTGTCCGCTTCAATGTATTGTTTCGGTCTATCAAAAACCTTTTGGGGATTGGTAATGAGGTGACTTTATTCTTGTTGCTCACCCTTCCCAACAGCTCATGAAGATATAGCCGCTCCCTCAACGGCGCATTAAATGGAAATATAGGTGTTATCAAGAGCATGATGGTAGAGATCACGGACTCTACGAATCTCCCACAGGCATATGCTTATATGCCTATCGCCTGGTCCTCTGGTGCGACCTTTGGGTTTGTCTTTTTCTGTGACCCTTTGCAGTTTTGCTTATTCAAATTCCTTATGATGTGCGTAGACCATATGTCGGGGGTTCCTTATCGAACCCTGTCGTTCGGTTCCCAGATGTGTTTGGAAATTGGGGCTTCTTTAAGACGTATCCTTATTTCCTGGCATGTGCAGTGCCTGCGACGTTCACTGCTCTTGCTTGGCTTGTTACCTTCTTGTTCTTAAAAGAGGTCAGTATGTTGCACACCCATCTTTGCCACTGTTTGGTTAAAGGTAGCCACCAGACTCTCCCTCGTCGCATTCCACTCGGACAATTGATTGCGGACAAGTTCAGCAAGAAATCTGCTGTAAAGAGCTCTGCCAGCCTTACCCGCGAGACGCTAGAGAATGAAGATTTAGACGAATCTAGGAAAGAGGATGAAGCTCCACTGTCTTTGCGCTCGATCTTGGTACCACATGTACTCATCGCGGCAGGGAATTATGCGGCCCTCTCTCTGGTGGACATCGCGTTCCGAACCACACAGCCGCTCTTTTTTGCCACACCAACAGGGCTCGGGGGCCTTGGTCTTGATCCGCCACGTATCGGCAATATCCTTTCCGTCTATGGTGTGGTGAATGGATTATTCCAGGCTTTCTTCTTTGCGGATATGCATGATAAATTCGGGACCAAGGCTATCTATTCCGCCGCGATAGCTTCCGGTATCCCTTTAATTCTTACGTTTCCATTGATAAACGCTCTCGCTCGAAGCCAGGGATTGAGTTGGATTGTTTGGTCCTTGATCGGGATTCAACTTGTCCTCTCGATTATATTGAATTTGGGTTATTGTGAGTTCTGATCTATTGGTCATGAGCTCGGACTACTAATCGACGCATCTCTAGCTTGCATCTTCATCTATATTGCAGCAGCCTCCCCTAATCGGGCTTCTCTTGGGGCTACCAATGGCATCGCTCAGCTGCTTGTTTCGGTCATGCGTGCCGTTGGACCCGCATCGGCTACATCCATGTTTTCGATATCCATTAAAACGCCTGAACATGCGTGGTTCGTGTACTGTTACCTCTGGTTGCTCGTTTGCGTTGGCATAAGTGCCTCGCTTCTGCTTCCACGAAAAGTCTGGAGTCGCTCGATAGACTAAGACGACCGTTTTCTCGTGTCTCTGTATGACGTTGGACCATATGGGCATTTGGGATATCCAACTCGGGATCACCATCAAGTACTTGGCATACCTTCAGTAACGCGTTTCCATCATTCATGTTCGTCTCTCCTCTTTAAATCCCCCCCCGCAAAAAAAATGTAAAATAGTCGTTTTATGATTGAATGTAGATAGTTGGAACGGACTTGTCCCCCCATGCTGATGCTAAAAACCAAATGGAACTTCAAGAATTACAAAAACGAGGCTGCTGATAAATTAATTTCTCGTCCTGACGATCGCGGACCTCGGCAGTGACTGCCTTCGCAGCCCTAGTCCCGAACGCGAAGCGACCGCGCGCGAGTTGCTCCAACCAACGCCCATTTACTCGTAACCTACAAACGGTTTATTAATACCATTCGCCACCTATCCGTCGACGAAGCTGAAGAGGAGAGGCCCCTTTTCCTATTCAGTGAACTTCTTCCACGGACATGAACGTGGAGGAAAAGCGTAACCTGTGTACATGTTCTTCGTTCTCACCTTATCTTATCCTTATCGCTCGTCGGTGTGTCATGCTCATGAGTCACCGAGTTCGTTCCTCCCCTCGGACGGACCCCACCCTCCACCGTCTGGTCACTGGTGGTGAACCCCCCCTGTGAACCGTCACACATCTTTCTTTTGAGTGTGTTCCAATTCCTATGTATTCTGTCAACGAGAGGAGGTAGGATACTAGTCGCATGTCCTAATACATATACCGGTGGTAGCGCGGAGAGAGATATCATATCGATACAACAATGATTGGAAATATCAGCGGTAAGCGGTCAAAAGATCTACAAAGTCGATTGTGCACACGAACGGCAACTAGCTTCCGCAAACGGCAGAAAGGATCTCAAACACTTCGCTCTGTCGCTCCTGGAACGTCTTGATCTTGGATATATTCAACGCGAGCACGTTGATCCGGTTGGAAAATGCGACCGTTCTCCCTTCGACGCTGTCCCTTCTGACAAGCTCGCGATCATCATCGTCGGCACTCTGACCTCTGTCGTAACCCACGCCCTCTTGCAGGATTCGGGTGAGCTGCTCTAGCCGTGGAACTTTGGGCTCGCCTCCCCTTTGTGCTGCCTCGATCGCGGCCTCCGTGTCCTGTTTTCTAATCTTCTTTGCATGTTTTCCAATGTCCGCAAGCTCGACCATCAAGGGCCGCAGCGGCTCTGGACACTCCTGGAGGGTTATTTGCAAGCCAACTCCACCGTCAATGGAACCGTCTGATTGAACGGCCCTCGTGCCGACCTCGAGGATGGCTAGCGAGACAGAAGCAAAGTATGCGCGGGGAGGGTCCCATTTAAGAAGTCGACCGAGTGTCGTGTTTCCCGCAAGGACGTCCCCAAGCGCAGCATAGAGGATCTGGCGGATCCGCTCGAGCGCAGGGGAATTGTGCGGGAAAAGCACTGGAGAAGGTGTTCGCGGGGGAAATGCGGACGCTGGCGAAGCGGGCGGAGAGCCATACTTTGACCCATAGCTGGGCCCAAGTTTGGCGTCGGATACGGAGGGGCCGTCGTATGCGGGAGGTGGGACGAAAGAGGACTTTACTTTGAGCGTGGAGCCGCTCGAGCCTGCGTCGAGGGCAGCTTGGAGATCGCTTGCGTATCTGTCTTGGAAGGAGCGTCTCTGCGATATCTCTATTGCTACTGCACGCAGATCGGCTGCGATCCCCGAGACTGCGGGGTTGAGTGGCTCCGTGATGGGTTGGAGACCACATATGACGCGGGCGAGGTCGTGCTGATATTCTGGCTCTAGAGCTTGGATCTTTGGGACGGTGGATGCCCATACGCGGAGGAAGCCAAGGAATGCCGGGGGACAATTGGCCTCTGTGAGTTCGCGGGGAGGAGCTGATTTGGAGTTTCTGGGGAGGGGTACTGATGGTGGTACGGTGGTGCAACGCAAGGCTGCAAAATAGAGACAGAGCGCCGGACCTAAAAGTCGGGGTGGATCAGAATTTTTGGGATGGAAGATGAGGTTCTCACTTGCCAGTCATGAGCAAATCGCCCTCGGCGCTCGCGAGCACCTCTGGCTCGAGCAGTCTCTCGACCTTTGCATGGGTCAGAGAGGACTTGAGGTAGCTGTGGAAACTGTCCTGGACGTATTGTTCTGAGAGCATGGAAGTGAAAGATCAGGCTCGGGGCTTGGGAGGGGGTACTAACTACTACGGTCGATTATCGGGCGGGACTGACTGTTAGTAATGCAGTGTCGCCGGCCATGCTGCAGCTGCGGCTCCCATGGCTGTGCTGGACACAGGTCAGACCCTGCCACGGCGTGTCTGTCGAATGACGTATTTCATTTCGCGCTACGACCTAAAAAGCAGCTCGTGACGATGGCCCCACACCACACCCGCCCACGATGTCCGCGTACATGCAAAGAGCAGGCGTCAAACTCTTCAGACAACACCTGGAACAGTACGCCCCACCAGATCCTCTCTACGAATACTACACCGACGCCAAGGGGAAACAACGTCGCAAAAAGGTATCAACCCGCCCGACTGCGAAGCACAGGCCTGGGGTTGAGCTGATTTTCTTTTTCTTTTTCTTTTTCTTTTTTCTTTCCTCAGCGTGACGTCCCTCCCGGGATATCCCCCCGCGACGCCAAGATCCTCAAGACCGTCCAGCGCAGGGCCCGTTGCCTCGACAAGAGCTTCAGTCGC
>JBBPJN010000641.1:0-11490 GCA_038088755.1 Boletus aff. separans
ATTTGCATCAGAGTGTCCGCTGAACCATGTTCCACAGTGCGCATGCCGTTCGATCGTGACGTGGGTGCAGACCTCTGGGCTCAGTCTCCCCGCTACGGCAGACCAGCATGGACGACCGCCCCCTTCTTCCTGCACTGGCCCCAGCCCCATCCAATACAAGTCACGGTCCAGATCGCGAGCGCGTATCCTTTATTGTTTTATCGCTCCTGATTCCTCCGCAACGCGTTCCTGGACCAGGTGAGATCATCTTATCTCCTTACTCTATATAGTATACGTTAATGACCGCAACAAGCCAATTTCCAAACTCTGGTATCAAACAGGGAGGTCTGCACGACATGCTTGCCAGATCCAGTCGGGCTACCATGCTGGGGAGGGGGTTCCACGAAAAAAAAGTATAAAAGGTGGGCCAAGTTCGTCCTTGATCCTAACCCCACACCCCCAGAACCCATTGCCGTTAGCTGTCTGAGGTCGTCTCTCGTTCTCTTCATCATCGATGGGCCGTCCGTTGTACGCTCTTCTCGTCGACCTCTTGGTCGCCATTCCATTGGGCACACTAGTGGGTGCCAAGAACGTCGCGTCCAGATCACACGACGAGGTCGTCCGCCAGACCAACACATATTCCCTCCAAGACATGTACCAGGGCATCGATTTCTTCACGCACGTATCTTTTTTCGCCTCGTACTCTGTCTCCTGCGATCTGACCCCTCTCTAGAGAATGGTATTTCTTTGATGACACAGATCCCACGGGCGGCTATGTGAATTACCTGAGCATGGACGACGCACAGTCACAGGGGCTTGCGTATGTGAACCCGGAGGACGATACCTTTGTTCTTGCCGTCGACTCCACGAGCGACGTCCCCGCTGGTGGAAAGCGCAATTCGTGAGACGTTGCGTTTGCTTAGACGCGTGCTGATGGACTGAGACGTCTTTGGTAGCGTTCGCATTACGTCAAACAATGCCTACACGGGTGGTTTGTTCATCCTGGATGCAGTGGCGATGCCGGTCGGTTGCGGCACATGGCCTAGCTTTTGGGTTCGTCGTTTACCCCCGGTAATTTGGACGGACTACGTAGCTGATGCTGTGTTGACTGCAGACCAATGGACCTGGGTGGCCAACCGCTGGAGAGATGGATATCGTCGAGGGCGTCAACAATCAAGCAAACAATCAGATGACGCTCCACAGCGGAAAATCGAATGTCTGCATGATAGATGTGGCGAACAAGGAAGAGTTCACGGGCAGCGTCCTCAACAAGAACTGCTACAGCACCCAGAATGCCGACTCTGGATGCTCCATTCTCGACAAGGACACGCGTTCGTTTGGGTACGGGTTCAACGCCGCTCAAGGGGGCGTCTTTGCACTTCTGTGGGACACGTCGGCCGGCATGTCGTTGTGGCACTTTGCGCGCGCGGAGATCCCTGAAGACATCACCAACCAAGCCCCGACGCCTGCCAACTGGGGAACGCCAGCAGGCTTTTGGAGTTCCGCAACGTGCGATATTTCGGACGATTTCTATGATCATTCGATGATCTTTGATATCACCATTTGTGGGGGCTGGGCCGGGGGTGCGTATAGCAAGTCCGGCTGCCCCGGGACGTGTTCCGAGATGGTGGCGAATGCGACCAACTTTGCCGGTGAGTAGTCGGTCGATCTTTTTTGTTGCCGTTCTATTTGCTTACTACATCCTTCAGATGCGAAATGGATAATTAACTATGTCGCTGTGTATGAATGAACGACCTTACCGTCATGTGCAGGTCACGAATCTGATTGATACCCTCCATTAACACGATATGGTACATCAGGACAGTCTTCGCGCTTCAACAATGTTGTACCTTTAATGCCAGCCAGCTCCAGAGACTTTTATATATATATAAATGCGATAGATATTTTATTCTTTGATCTAGATTGGTACGCTAGCACACTGGCCATGCAACCCGTGCAGTATGCATTGAAGTTCCTTGTTTGTTTGTTTGTTCCATGAAGAGTAACTCCCATGAAACAGAGGATTGCAGACGTTGAGGTTGAAAAGGTGCGCATCCGCCTGGGCAGTGCATAGAGGCAGTGAGAAGGACGACCAGACGTGCGACGTGTATACCGATGCTCTGAGCGATCTCGATTATGCGTCATGCATCATCACGTGCAAGCTGGACCCGCGGCAGCCCCTGGCGTTCGTACCGCCCAAAGGAAGGTCAGGAACGTCATCACTGGTGAACCGTTTAGACGCTCGGGTAACTACTGTACCAAGGCACAGGGGTAAAGAGCTTGGAACCGGAGGCGAGACGAAGGGGGATAGGATGATCACGACAGAAGTGATCGCAGACCGGGATTTTCGGCCAGCTTTTCCGAAGAGGAGTGGAGACGAAAAAATCCTGCCACCAAAGCTTCCCCTTGTGCGCCCGATGTTCTAGGCGATCGGCGACTGTCATCTGCAGTCTTTAATGAATACATACTTTTTTTTCTTTTGTTCTTCGATCTAGATTGGGATACTCGCACGTTGGCCGTGCAACCCGTCCTCGGTGGAGCGTGGTTGAGAGTGGAGATTGAGTATTCAGGAACGCCTCGGACGGATGAACGGCCCAGACATTCACACTCTGGGATTTTCAAACTTTTGTACGCCCAAAAATATGTTTGAAATCGTTTTTGGATTAGTTAATATTATTTTGAGGGCATTGAAAATATTACATATATTTTCAAATGCTTAAAATATTAAATATTTAGTGCTACAAAATAAATTAGGATAATTTAATATTATAAAAATTTCAAAAGATGTCAGGACAATAGGCAAATGCTCAACTGTCTCTAATCACCCACTGAGTACACAAGAGAGCAGCTACTGAGAGCCATGAAGGCAGCTATTGAATAGTATTGTCAAAATACCTACTTCCGAGGTTCCAGCTCTTCCGGAATACTCGGGATGAAAGCCTTCCATTCCGGAACCACTTCCGGAATTTTCCCGCGCTCTTCCGGACTCGGAAACACCGGAACTACTTCTGGAACTACAACTTTCAGGCCTTCTTCAGTATGACACTTTTGCTTGGTAATGCTTCTTACATACCTGTTACTACCCATTTGGTAATGGCCTTTTCTTAACACTTATTGAGGTACAAGTGTGCCTTCACCACATACTACTTATAGTCTTTCTACTTTTGTAAACATCTCAGTTGTCCTTGCCCGTCTTAGGCAGCAGCTGAGGTGAGTTATTTCTTACTTAGTGTTTACTCCTAGACTTATGTATTGCAGCTCTAGTCTCCACTAGGTAAATATAGTTGTTCTCGCCTGTCTTAGGCAGCAGCTGAGCTCTAGTCTCCACTAGTCTCCACTAGAGTTGTTAGGGGCCAGCTATACACTGGATACCCTGGCTTCGCACTAGGTCTCGGACCTTTACTTTTACGTGTGCACGACACATAAGCCTACCAGCCATGGGCCAGACTGAACTGGTCTTCCGAGTACTGAAGTAGTTGAGTCTACTCCTTAACCACCCCTTAGTAGAGCGTAAGTGGCAAGTGGAATTGACTGAGGAGTTCAGCCGATTACACTAGCCTTATATATTATGAAGGTCTGTGCACAGACCAAGGTATACTATGATAAGGAGGGAACTAAAGTACATATTAGGGTGACAGTGTGAGAGTAATATAGACGGTGATCAGAAAGAAGAGAAGAGAAGGGACGGAAATGAGTGTGTGAATAGAAGTGAACGGAGATTAACATGAGAATAGATAAGGGGAATAAAGTGGGCACGTGCTAGGGTCTAGGCCTTGATCACGTGACGACAAAAAGTAGAAGTTGAAGTAAGTTTAAAATGAGTGTAGCGAAAGTGAAAAAAGAGTACGCTTTAGTGGAGTCCTTGACAAGAGTTTTGACAAGTATTATAAATGTAAATATTTAGAAAGATGACAAATTGACTAGGTGGAAGTGAGTCTAAGCTTATGATATCATTGTCATTGAGGGCTTCTTGAGGTTGTGCATACTAATAACATGTTCATTCTATCTGGTTAGTGACAAAAATGATGAAATTGGTTGTTATGCATAAAAAGAAGAAAAAAGCATACTAACAACATACTTTGGCTGCTTTATTCTAATAATAAAATTTATCTTCAAAAAGACAGTTGATATACTTGCATTATTATATAATCAATTATTGTGTAGTTGTTTCTAAGTAGAAAAACTAAGGTCCTGACCATCCTATTCAGCAATCCTCACTTACCTTGCTTGTCTTGTTTGTCCTTTAGCTAATATATTCCTGAAAATTTTGACAATGATAGCACATGACTCTTGAGTAAGCCAGAATGGTCACATGAGTGCAAACTGGTCACATGAGTACAAACTGGTAGCCACAACACAGCTACTTTTTTCCCGCCTCCTTATAAGCAGAAATAGCCACAATACAGCTGCTTTTTTCCCCATTCCCTTGTAAGCAGAAATAGCCACAACATAGCCGCTTTTTTCCCACCCTCCTTGTATTGGCACATGCAATGCATGACTTCAATGTATTCCAAACCTTATATATAGTGATATATAAATTTGAGTTTCCTTTTCATTGCTTCCTTAGTTGTTTGGTCTTGATGTCTGAGGGTAAGCTCATTTTATCCTCAACAATATTGATGTACTTACACAATATATACAGTGGCTCAAAAAACTGTTCCAATATTTGCATGTTTTGCACTAAACACGATGGTCCCCGATAACCACTAACCCTTACCATACATTATGAGTGTATGAAATAAAGTATGTACTCTTGGCTTTCTGTTACGGACACCACTAAAGCCCTTACTTTCATTACCATACCTTCACTTTTGAACTTCAACAAACTTTGACTTTCGGTCATCACGTGATCCAACACGTGATCATGGGAACAACACGTGACTTAGGTCTAGACCCTAACATGTGCCCACCTTATCTCCCCTTATCTATTCCCATAGTAATCTCTGTGTCTTCTTATTTCCACACTCATTTCCATTTACTTCTCTTCTCTTCTTTATGATCCCTGCTATCTTACTCTCACGCTGTCATACCTAATATATACTTCTAGTCACACCTTATCTCGTATGTACCTTGGTTTGTGTGCAGTCCTTTCTAATATATAAGGCTGGTGGTTTGGGCTGAGATCCCTCAGTCTAGTCCACTTGCTACTTACGCTCTTTCGAGGGGTAGTTAAGGATTGGTACTCAATACCTTCAATTCTCGGAAGACTGGTTCAGTCTGGCCCATGGTTGGGTAGATCATGGTTTATGATCACGTTAAAGTAAAAGTCAATGACCAAGTGTGAAGCCAGGAAGTTCAGTGTATAGCTGACCCCTAACACTTTCTATTGGCCCAAGGGTCAAAGGATTTGGTTCAGATCTGGTGAAATGGCAGCCATATCAAAATGACAACTCATTGGGACAGTTTTTTGACTTTACACAAGAATGTCACGGACTCCACTAAAGCCCTATGTACAATACATTCTTTTCGGACTTCAACTTCAACTTTCAATCATCACGTGACTTGCATGTGACTGTGGGAACAACACATGATGAGGCTAGACCTTGGACATGGGCCCACTTTATTTCCCTTATCTATTTCCCATGGTAATCTCCATGTCCTTCTTTATCCCACATTCATTTTTGTTTGGACTTCTCTTCCTTTTGATTGCTGTCTACTATACTCACACGCTGTCACACCTAATATGTACTATAATTCCCTTGTTATCTGTTAGGGGCCGTCTATACAACGGACACCCTGGCTTTGCACTAGGTTTCTGACCTTTGCTTTAACGAGTGCACAACACTCTAGTCACCAGCCATGGGCCTGACTGAACAGGTCTTCTGAGTACTGAAGTGATGAGCCTTATCCTTAACCACCCCTCAATAGAGCATAAGTGGCAAGTGGAATCGACTGAGGAGTTCAGCCGATTACACCAGCCTTATATATTATGGTGGTCTGTGCACAGACCAAGGTATCATAAGATAAGGAGGGAACTAAAGTACATATTAGGTATGACAGCGTGAGAGTATGGTAGACGGCAATCAAAAAAGAATAGAAGAAGCAGAAATGAGTATGGAATAAGAAGGGACAGAGATTATCGTGAGAATAGATAAGGGAGATAAAGTGGGCACGTGTTGGGGTCTAGACCTTGGTCATGTGTTGTTCCCACAGTCATGTGCTAGTCATGTGACAGGTGAAAGTAGAAGTTTGAAGTTTTTAAAATGAATGTAGTGAAAGTGAAAAGAGAGTATGCTTTAGTGGAGTCTGTGACACTACCCCCCCCCTAGGACTCGTATTCCAGATGAGTTGCCTTGAATCGGGGTTGAATGTCATCACTGCATTCCGTAAATAGAGAATTAAAAGCGTCCGTGGAGATGCCCCTTATTTTGCGAGGGGCCGAGGGGTTTTCGGCATGAAATTTCGTAACGGCATCCTGGGCGTTGGCTAAATTTTCTAATGGTTTCCAGGTTCTATCTGTCTTGTCCCAACCTTTCCAATGGACGAGATATTTCAAATGCCTGTTTTTCATGTGCGAGGTTACAATGTAGTCCACCTCATACACCTCATATCCTTCTTCATTAACCATGATGGCGTCAGGGCGGAGAACTGGCTATTGGGATAATGGTTCTTGGTAAGGTTTAACCCTTGAGACGTTGACCGTGGAATGGATGTTCACGGTTTTTGGTAAACGAAGTTTTACCACATTAGGAAGTACCTTAATGATATCGTAAGGTCTAATCCATTTTTGAGTTAGCTTCTTGGCGGTATAAGGAAGTTTGAGATGTTCGGTGGATAACCACACCTTATCTCCGACGGCGTATTCCAGAGCATCCAACCTTCTTTTGTCGGCATACTCCTTCATTTTTTCTCTAGTTACATTGAGAGCCTGCTCAATGTCCTTGTGGGCTTTAGCGCAGTTCTGCCTGAACTCTCCTGCCAGGGTCTTGGCATTGCCTTCGAAGCCAAGCCATGGTACGTAGTTATGGGTTACAGCAAAAGGAGTGGCACTGGTAGCTAAGGAGAGCGAGTTGTTATGGTGAAACTACACTATTTTGATCCACTCCACCCAGGAATCCTGCTTCTTCATGACGTAAGTATGTAAGTACTTCTCAAGCTCCTGGTTCATCTGCTCTGTTTGTTCATCTGTTTGCGGATGATAAGGGGTGGATATCTTTTGGGTTATGCCCAATAAGGAGCATAGCTCTGCAGTGAAGTCGGACGCGAACTGAGGTCCACGATCCGAGACAAGGAAAGAAGGGAGTCCATGGATGCACCATATGTAATCTCTAAATATTTTTGCCAAGTCCTTCGAGGACGTGGTCTTAAAACAGGGAACAAAGATTGCTTCTTTGGAGAAGCGGTCTACAATTACACAAATTGAATCAAAAGGATTGGAAGGTGGGAGTCCAGTTATGAAATCAATAGATAAATCTTCCCAGGGCCGTTTAGGCACAGGAAGTGGCATTAACTTGCCAGTGGGTGCCTTTTGCTTACCCTTCGTGAGGGCGCACACCTGGCAATAATCTACATAATTTTTGACGTCTTTAGTGACATCAGGCCATGTAAAGTATTTCGTAAGTAAAGCTATCATACGATGATGGCCTGAGTGTCCACCGATCGGGGAGTCATGACAAATAGAAAGAAGTTCATATCATAATTCATTTGGTACATAAACTTTTTTGTTTTTATTTATGAATATTTTTTCATTGGAGTTATATTCGAACTCCGGTATTTTTTCTTTTATTTTTTGTGATTCTTTTTGTATTTTTTCGTAAAAGGGGGAAGAAATAGAAAGTCCGTTAATAAAGATGGATTCAGGTAGTACCATAATATTAACATTGTGATCAGGGACCGCATCACCATGATCCGGTCTTCTAGAAAGAGTGTCAGCCTGGCTGTTCGACAAACCAGGTTTGTAAACCATTGAATAATTAAATTCCTCAAGAACTGCATGCCACCGAGCTTGGTGCGACGATAGGTTCTGAGGTTTTTTCCAATATTCCAAGTTCTTATGGTCGGTCCAAATTTCAAACTTTTCCTGACCAATAAGATAATGACGCCACTCCTTGAGGGCATGAATGACCGCGAGGAGCTCTTTGTCATATATGGGATAATTCTGCTCAGTGAAGTTGAAAGAATGAGAAATAAAGGTGCTGGGCCTCCACAAACCATCATTGCATAAGATCATAACCAGCGGTTCATAGGATCCGATGGGGGTAACGAAGGCTCCTTTCTATTCGTCACCTTCTTTGATGTGGACATTATTGTACCCCCATCTTAGATCCAGAGTCGTAAAAAGATCTGCACCCTTTAGGCGATCGATCAATGTGGGAATGAGTGGAAGAGGGTACGCATTTTTTATGGTATCCTCGTTTAGATATCTATAGTCCATTACTAAACATTTTTTACCATTTTTTTTTGGAATAAAGAAAACTGATGTGGTTTGGGGGGACTTTGAGGGTCAGATATACCCTTTTCCCAATTCTTTCTCGATAAACATGCGAACCTCGTCCATTTCCAAATCTGATAAGGGGATTACTCTACCCTTTTTGGGAACGAAGGTTTCTTTGAGGTCAATAGCATGATCCCAGGGCTTGCGCTTGGACATGCGTTCAGATTCTTTTTCCGAAAATACGTCAAGAAAGTCATGGTACTATTTGGGTACCTTTGCCTCTAATCCCACCTCGATTGTTCTACAACGAGGCTGCGTACTAGGGCCTGCCTTAGTACAGTTCTCCAAAACTGCACAGTAAGAAGTACATCGAGAGAAGGTAATGGTTTTCTTAACCCAGTCAATATCCGGGTTATGGCGAGCCAGCCAATCATATCCAATAATTAAAGGGTGAGTGCCTAGAATGGAAACTAGGGCTTCTATATACTCCAAATGTCCGTTAATAGAAATAAGGAGATGAACTTTGTTTTTTATTTCACCTATAGCTCCATTAGAGCCATCGGCATTTTTTACAGAAATAGATTTTGCGAGAGGAATTAAATCAAGTCCATTTACTTTACAAAACGTAGAATCAATAAATGTATTTGAAGCTCCAGAGTCTAAGAGTGCCTTAAGCATTACAGAACACCAAGTGGCACTTCTCTTAAACGTGACCCTCGTGTGAAGCGACATTTCGCCACCCAATTGGAGAGTGCTCTCAAGCAATTTTTGTTGGGGTTTTTCTTGAGCATAACTTATGGGAATTGTCTGTATAAGGGAATTAAGCATGCTTTGTTTTAATTCCAGCGCCGCGCTCATTGAGTCGCCCTTTTCGGAATGGGAATATATTTGTTTTATTACAACGGACAAGTCCAAAACAGGAAAATCACTATCTACACAATATACATTGTTTGGTAGTAAAGAAAAATTGTTCGCAAGCTCTAGTCCTTGTCCATGATTGCCCCTTTCAACCATAGATGATCCTAATTTAAAGAAGTGCCTGCTTGCTGCCGCTTCTCAACTTCTAACCGGTCTCGCCAATAGGCCTTGGCTTTCTCCGTCATATACTCCCTTTGGAAGGAGGGAGCAGGGGGCGTGGGAAGAGGCCAGGCTGACCTTGTTTGTGCTGTTATCTGCAGCTGAGGAAAAGAGGTGATGTTGCTTTGTCCCAAAGGACCGGTGTGAACGTCACCGACGGATTGTTCTTGTTGGTCATATGTGACGATATTGATGTAAGCCCCTTGATATGGATCCCATGCTTGGACGACCCGGGCTTGTGGTTGTCGAGCCGGAGAGTACCTGTTGGTTGGGCAATCACTTTGCCAGTGACCCGGCTTGCCACAACCATAGCAGTTTCTGGTAAAGGTTCTGCTTGCTTGTTGGACCGAGAGGTCCATAGGCGCTCCTCGGCCAGGCTGAATGCCTGTCGGCGTAAACCATGAGAATGAATTGGGAGGTGGGGGGCAATACTGCGGAGGTGGGTACCAGGGCTGCCAAGGGGGAGGAGGTGTGGAAGAAGGAGCCATGTGATTGGAGCGAGGGTTCCCCCATTCAACCCGAATCCGTTTCAGGTTTCTTCTCACGGAATGGAGGGATTTCATGAGGTCCTCGTACTCATCACACTCAGTGTGGAGAGAGGCGTGGTAATATATGTTAAAGTTTATGCCTTGTATAAGAAGGTGGTGAGCCTCCTCAAACACGACATCTGCTTCCCATCAAAGTTCTTCAAACCTTTGCAGGTACTCGTTAATAGAGAGTTTGTCCTGCTTAAAGGAAAGCAGCTCCTTGTAGGCATTGTGTGCCAGCTGTTCTACCCTGAAATGCTCTTTTAGGAGCTACTCTAGTTTGTCGAATGTCAGCCACGCGTCGTTCCCCTTTTTTAGGCCAGCTATGGGTTTGTTGTCCCAGTCGACCTCTTCTTCCTCCTCTTTCTCCGTGTAATGTTCTAGACAATGGTGGGCATAGGGCGCTGCTTTTTCTACTAAGCGAGAGTAGATAGCTATGGCTTGTACCTTTTTATTTGCCCAGATTTGGACTTTACTCCAAACTGTGAGCTTTACCCACCAATCTCTGAACTTCTTTCGGTCACCATACCAGGTTCCCGGGTCCTTTATTTTCTTCGCCAAATCCTTGTGTTTATCATCCTTGAAGTCTTCGAGGATGGAGGAGAGGGTGGCAATGGCCACAGCCAATACTGCCGAAGTGGAAGTGTCTGGTTCGGACATCCTTACTAGCCACTATCTTCCAAGTGACTTCTGGGGATGCGGCAAACGGCAGACCAGAAAAAGTATTTACAAAAGTGTAGGTAGTATCGGCGGCATAACTGCGTAACGTAGTGTCAGGTAATTGGAATGTGGTATTTAAATGTAGTAATGCAGCACATGCACTGCTCGGGTTCTACCTCCCCTGTCACCAGGGGGACTACTAATGGAGATAAGGTCAGCCCCCAAGATATGATGGTCTTGGGGTCCCTCTTCGCAAACCAGGCATGACCCTGGCATGGACTACTTCCTCACAATGGAGGGAACGAGAATAGACAGACTATGGTATATACAAAGCTTCCCTTCCTAGGAGATCCTCTAAAGGCGTCGAGGGGCAATGAAAATAGAATCTTCCGCAATGGCGGAAATGTCCCTTTACCCTGGATCGTGGGTCTTTTACACAACAGAGAGGAAACGGATAAGGTGAAAGGTACTCCCTTTTGTAGATCAAAGAAATCGAGGTGCTGCTTTGCCCTGCAGTCCAGGCCATGTATACGAGTTGATTCCAAGTGTTAGGGGCTGTCTATACAACGGACACCCTGGCTTCACACTAGGTTTCTGACCTTTGCTTTAATGAGTGCATGACACTCTAGTCACCAGCCACGGGCCTGACTGAACAGGTCTTCCGAGTACTGAAGTGATGAGCCTTATCCTTAACCACCCCTCAATAGAGCGTAAGTGGCAAGTGGAATTGACTGAGGAGTTCAGCCGATTACACCAGCCTTATATATTATGGATGTCTGTGCACAGACCAAGGTACAGTAAGATAAGAAGGGAATAAGTGTACATATTAGGATGACAGCATGTGAGTAGCATAAATGGCGATCAAAAGGAATA
>JBBPJN010000642.1:0-10872 GCA_038088755.1 Boletus aff. separans
TGATAAAGAACTCCTTGCAGTCATTCGTGTCCTCGAGGAGTGGAGACATTATTTAATAGGTCGTGAGAGGTTTGAGATCTGGACAGATTACAAAAACCTTGAATATTGGAAAAAACCCCAGAACCTGTCGTTGCGCCAAGCTAGGTGGCATGTGGTTCTGGAAGAATTTAATTATGTTATGGTATACAAACCAGGGTCATCGAATAGCTGTGCTGACGCTCTCTCCCGAAGACCCGATTATGGTGACGCTGTCCCTGATCACAATATGAACATTACTGTACTTCCTAATTCAGTCTTTATTAACAGACTTTCAATTTCCTCTCCCTTTTATGAAAAATTACAAAAAGAATCAGAAAAAATTAAAAAAGAAATACCAGAATTCACCTATGATTCCAATGAAAAAATATTCATTAATAAAAATAAAAAAGTATATGTACCTGACGACTTACGTTATGAACTTTTATCTATCTGTCACGACTCTCCTATCGGCAGACACTCAGGACATCACTGTACGATAGCATTACTTACTAAATATTTTTCGTGGCCTGGTATCACAAAAGATATAAAATTATATATAGATCACTGCCAAGTGTGCACCCTCACGAAGGGTAAGTAAAAGGCACTGGCAGGGAAGCTTCTTCCTCTTCCCGTCCCAAAAGGACTGTGGGAAGATCTTTCAGTAGATTTTATTACCGGACTTCCCCTTTCGAACGATTACGATTCTATTTGCGTTATTATCGATCGCTTCTCTAAAGAAGCTATTTTCATTCCTTGTAACAAAACTTGTAGCTCCAAGGACCTAGCCCATTTATTTAGAGATTACGTATGGTGTGTACACGGACTCCCCTCCTCCCTCGTTTCCAATCACGGCCCCCAATTCACGTCGGAATTCATTGCAGAACTGTGCTCCCTCCTGGGAATTATACAAAAGATTTCCATGGCTTATCACCCGCAAACGGATGGTCAAACTGAGCAGGTCAATCAAGAACTCGAAAAGTACTTATGTACTTACATCATGAAGAAGCAGAGTTTTTGGGCCGAATGGATTAAACTAGCTTAGTTCCACCATGATAACTCCCTGTCATCAGCTACCGGCTCCACTCCTTTCACCGTTACCCACAATTATGTACCTCATCTTGGCTTTGAAGGAAATACCAAGACTATGGCAGGAGAATTTGGAATAAGCTGTGCTAAAACCCATGAGGATGTTGCACGTGCGTTAGAAAAAAGTAGAGAAAAAATGAAAGAGTCAGTGGACAAAAGAAGGTCCGAGGCTCCGGAATACTCCGTAGGAGACAGGGTTTGGTTGTCCACCAAAAACCTTAAACTACCCTACATGGCGAAGAAGCTTATGCAGAAATGGATTGGGCCTTACGCCATTTCCAAGGTCCTTCCAAACACCATGTCCCTCCATCTTTCCAAAACTGTCAATATTCATCCAACAGTTAATGTGTCACGGGTCAAACCGTATAAGGAACCTTTATGTAATCAACCAGTGCTCCGCCCTGATGCGATTTTGGTCGACAAAGAAGGGTACGAAGAATATGAGGTGGATTACATAGTAACCTCTAGAATGAAGGGAAAATCACTTGAGTACCTCGTCCACTAGAAAGGTTGGGACGAAACAGATTGTACTTGGGAGCCTGCGGTGCATCTGACTAATGCGCAAGATGCCATTACTACCTTTCATTCCTCTAATCCCTCGGCCCCTCGGAAATTAAGGGGTATTTCTACAGACAACTTCCATAATCTTTTTTCTTTACGCAGTGATGACATAATTCCTTGCTTCATGGCAACTCGTCTGGAATACGAGTCTTAGAGGGGGGGTAGTGTTACGGACACCACTAAAGCCTAACTTTCATTACCATACCTTCATTTTCGTACTTAGACAAACTTTCACTTTCGGTCGTCACATGACCTAACATGTGATCGTGGGAATAACACGTGACCTAGGTCTAGACCCTAACACATGCCCACTTAATCTCTGCTTATCTATTCCCATGGTAATCTTCATGTTCTTCTTATTCCCACATTCATTTCCATTTCCTTCTCTTCTCTTCTATTTGATTGCCGTCTATTCTATCCCACGCTGTCATACCTAATATGTACACTTAGTCACACCTTATCTTGTATGTACCTTGGTCTGTGCATGGTCCTTTCTAATACATGTATATAAGGCTGGTGGTTTGGGCTGAGATCCCTCAGTCTAGTCCACTTGTTACTTACGTCTTCAGAGGGTGATTAAGGACAACGACTCCCTTTCTCTTCACTGAGTCTGGCCAGCATTAGTGTGTGTGCTGCAAGGTAGAGCAGCCAAGTGAACAGTCTTGGAGCCCAGCTGTGTTTATCAGGGGGTAATCCATAACACAATCCTCAGCTTGATCATACCATCATGCTAGATTTTCATCTCATGCTTAGGGATTTTCATCCCTATGCTCCTATATATAAGCAAGCTTATGATGTTATGCAGGTTAGTAAAGCTTATTTCATTCATTATAGTATTTCTAACTAATTATATTTATTGATTTATATAGGCAAAGCCACCTGAGGAGCATGCTAATATTTGTATGTGAATTCACCTTCAACAAGGAAATGATGCTAGACAATACAATTTGCCTACTGTGGATGAAATAGCTGCCATTGTACCAGAAGATGGATCTCAAAACACCAGAGTAGAATGTGATATTATCCTACGTCTTCAAGGTGGTAACCTGCATCGCATCAGCAATCTTCATCCTTCATATCTTCCCCTACACTATGTTCTTTTCTTTCCAAGAAGTGAAGAGGGCTGGCATTTGAACATACCTTTACAACTGCACAATGGCCGTCCACATCGCTCTAAGAAGGTTACCCAACTCCTTTGGTATGCTTATAGACTTCATGTGCATCCATCAAATATAGAGCCATCCAATCTCTTCAAAGGTAGCCATTTATTCCAGCAGTTGGTCTGTGATGCTTTGGCTTTTATTGACCAATGCAACCTGAATTGGGTGGCCAACAATCAAGTCAGACTTAGAGCTGATTTGTATCAGGGGTTGAGAGATTGTTTGGCTCATGATGGTGTTCAAAATATGAATCAAGTGGGCCATGTCATTCTTCCATCCACCCATAAAGGAGGACCTCGCTATATGCAACAACTACTTCAGGATTCTCTGGCTATCTGTAGAGTATGCAGAAAGCCTGATCTATTTCTCACTATGACTGCCAATGGAAGCTGGCCAGAAATCACACAAAATCCTTTTCCTGGTATGTATTTTTTATCTTTATTTCTTTCAACAAATTAATCATTTCTCTTATAGGTCAGTCAGTTGTGGATAGACCTGACTTGGTATCACGTGTTTTTCATGCCAAACAGCAAGCCTTGCTCAAGATAATTCATGATGGATACTTTGGAGAAGTGGCTGGTTTTGTTTACACCATTGAATATCAAAAGCGTGGTCTTCCTCACATGCATCTTTTGATATTTCTGGAAGAGCAAGACAAGATTAGAACTGTGGAGCAAGTGGATGCCATCATATCTGCACAAATTCCTGATCCAAACATTCATCCCCAACTTCACTCTGCTGTCTCCAAATATATGCTTCATGGTCCTTGCTCTCCATAAAGGTGTATTGAAAACAATGTCTGTAAAAAGCACTTTCCAAAGGCCTTTACCAATCAAACTATCATCAAGGAGGATGGATATCCTGACTATGCTCGCCCTGACAATGGCAGAACTATTCAAAAGCATCAAAACACCTTTGACAACAGTCATGTTGTTCCTCATCCAAGACAACTTCTGGTTCAGTTTAACTGTCATATCAATTTGGAAGTCTGTGGTTCCATCAAGGCTGTCAAATATATCTACAAATACATTTACAAGGGCCCAGATCATGCTACTATTCAGGCTGGTGGTCAAGACAATGAAATTGACTCCTATCTTGATGTCAGATATATCTCCTCCACTCAAGCTTGCCATAATATTTTTGAGTTTTCTATGCATATGGAATGGCCTGCTGTCTATCATCTTCCTGTCCATCTTCCTGGCAGACAAAATGTTGTTTTTCATGCTGAAGCTCAATTGGAGAATGTGGTCAATAATCCCAAGGACACTGAGCTAATGGGTTGGTTCAAAGCCAATCAGGATCCTAATCTCATTGCTGCTGGAGCACATGATTATCTCTATCAAGACTTTCCAAAAAACTTTGTTTGGAACAAGGGTCGTGCTACTTGGACAGTTCGTCAAAGATACAAAGCCATTGGTCGCATGTATTCAATTCCTGTCACTGCTGGTGAAACCTTTTACTTGTGTCTTTTGCTCACTGTGGTCAAAGGTATGAACAAATCCTTTATGGTTGTGGTTTCAATTATTCATATCTTATCACTATAGGTGCTACATCCTATGAAGATCTTCGTACTATTAATGGTCATCTTCAAGACTCTTTCAAAGAGGCCTGTCGTGCACATGGTCTTTTGCAAGATGATAGAGAATGGCTGTTGTGTCTTCAAGAAGCTGCTTACTTTGCCATGGGCTATCAACTACGTCATCTGTTTATTGTCATCCTCATTCACTATGTTCCTGTGGATCCTCATCAATTATGGAAAGCTTCTAGAGATAATCTCTGTGATGATTTACACCACAAGCTCATTCATGTTCATCATATCCAAGAACCAACTCAGAAGCAGATATATGATTATGGCCTATACTTGATAGATCAAGACCTCAGGAAATTTGGCAAATCTTTACAGGACTTTCCAACTATGCCTAGACCACAGGGTGATTGGGGATATCAAGAAGGAAATAGACTCATTAATGAGCAGCTGGCATATGATAGACAGGAGCAGCAGAACTATGTTGACAAAGGACTACCCACTTTGAATGCTCAGCAAAGCATTCTCTATCATGCTGTGATGAACAGTGTGGTTAACTCTCATGGATCCTCCTTCTTCTTTCATAGTGGTGGTGGATGTGGCAAAACCTATTTGGCCAAGATGATTGCTGCTGGTGTTCGTGCAACTGGAAAAATTGTTCTCTGTGTTGCTTCCACTGGTCTTGCCTCACTTCTCCTTCCTGGTGGACATACAGCTCATTCACACTTTAAAATTCCTATTCCATATCATGAGCAAAGTATCTGTAATATCAAGAAGGATGATTCCATTCATCAGTTACTTCAAAGAACTGATTTGATCATCTGGGATGAAGCAGGATCTCAGCATCATCATGTGGTGGAGGCTGTAGATTGCTCTTTACGTGATCTGCTCAATCAGCTTGATTGTCCATTTGGAGGAAAGACTATTTTATTCAGTGGAGACTTCAGACAGACTCTCCCTGTCATTGTCCATGGCTCAAGAGAGCAGATTGTTCCTGCCACTCTTACACATTCCAATCTTTGGCAAAATATGAATATTCACTACCTTCATCAAAATATGTGTCTTGGCCTGGATCCAGAATCTGATGAATGGGCACAGCAACTTCTTCACATAGGAGTTACAGATGGAGATATAGAGCTTTCTAATCATACGAAATGTGACAACCTCATCAATGCTATCTACTCCCAGCTTCTTGCCCAAGATATATAGCTTTCTGACAGATACTTCCTGGATCGCACCATTCTCAATCCTAGAAATAATCAAGTCCATGAAATCAATACTTCTATTCTGGACTCTGTTGCACCTCAACAAAAGGACATTTACCTAAGTGCAGACTCTGTCACAGATCAGGAGTATGGTTATATTCAACCAGAGGTGTTACATACAATCAATCCTGCTGAATTTCCACTTCACAAACTACAGGTCAAAAATGGAGCACCACTCATGTTGTTGCGCAATTTGGATCCCCATCATGGTCTTTGTAATGGCACTCAATTGAGACTTCTTAGATCTACTCAAAGAGTTCTAGAATGTCGCATATTGACTGAGAATAGAGATGGAGAAGTGGTATTTATTCCTAGAATGGCTCTTGACTCTGATCTAGAGGACTCTCCAGTTCCTTTCAGATGTTTTCAATTTCCTGTTCACTTGGCCTATGCAATGACCATCAACAAGGCTCAGGGTCAAACAGTGAAACATTTTGGGTTAAACTTGACCTCTCCTATATTCTCTCATGGACAGCTATATGTGGCACTTTCATATTGTACACATCCTAGACAGATCAAAGTGCTTTTTGATGAAAACCAAAGAAATACAAAAACTACCAATATAGTTTGGACTGAAGTGTTTAGAAATTTACAACTGTAATTTGTACTATATGTCTACTTTTTATTTATGTTAGACCATATTTCAATAAATGTTGTTGTACAAAACAATTAGTATTTTCATTTGCAAATGTAGTGTGATTGACAAATACAGTTTCTACAATTGATCACAATGTTGTGACAAATGCACAACCAGTACAATGATATATTTCCTGCAATTGATCACAATGTTGTGCCAAAGGCACAACCAGTGCAATGATATATATATTTCCTACAATTGATCACAATGTTGTGCCAAAGGCACAACCAGTGCAATGATATATATATTTCCTACAATTGATCACAATGTTGTGCCAAAGGCACAACCAATACAATAATATATTTTCTGTAATTGATTACAATGTTGTGCCAAAGGCACAACCAGCACAATATTATATTACATACTCCCCCCCCTGTTGGGCCTTTGGCCCAACAGCGAGCTCTTAAGCTCGTGTGCATTATTTAGAATATATAAGCTGGGTGTTAGCAGCTAAAGTTCTCAGTCATTTCCACTTGGTTTTTATGCTCTATTGAGGGGAACTTAAGAAGCAATTCACGGTTTCTTAATATTGATCCAGCAAATGTTGGTGTACACTGTGAGGTAGAAGTACCAAGTGAACAGTCTTGAGTGCTGCTGTGTTATATCAAAGCATTATCATAATACTTGAAAATAACTATTATACACTGCCTGGACTCCAGGACCAAGGGTTTTTTACCATTTTATCTATTTTTGTGATATCCATGACCTAAGATTAAGGGGAGTTCTAGCCTTTGCTGAAGATTGTGTTTCATTTTCCTCAATGCCTTTAAAGGATCTCCTAGGAAGGGAAGATTTGTGTCACCATAGTCAATCTGTTTGCTGTCCTTCCTATTGTGGAGTGATTAGTCCATGCTAGAGTCATGCCTAGTTTGCAAAGAGGGTTCTTTGGGACTGTCATATCCTAAGGGCTAACCTATACAATTAGTAGTCCTTCTAGTGATAGGAGAGGTAGAACTTGAACTGCACATATATAGTATTGTCACAAATAAATACAATCTTCCTATAACTAGACATTACATTACACATCTCTGCCAACACTACTACCTTTGTTCATGAGTTTATTTCCTTTGTCCATAAGTTTGCCAAGTTTCCAGAGAGCATTTGAAAAATAGTACTTAGTAAGGATGTCAGGTGAACAAGACACTCTCACTGCCACCCTTGCCACTCTCTCCTTGGTTCTGGAGGAGTTAAAGGATGATAAATCAAAAAATCTCACAAGGAAAATCACTGAGTCTGGTATTTGGAAGGGTGATAGAAAAAAATTTAGGGGCTGGTGGTCCAAGCTTTGGGTTTGGGTGCATGTCCAAAAATGGGCATTCAACAAGGTATATATGATAGCAATCTACTCATGCTTAGTAGACAAGGCAGTGCCCTATGCCCACATGAAGTTGGACAAGTACTACTATAAAGAGAATAAGCTGGAGCTAGGCTAAGATGGCAAACCTCTGCTTGAAGGTATTACCAAGGGGGATGATGCATGGTTATTATTTACAATGCTAGCAATAGCATTGAAAGAACATTTTTGAGTCAACCAATTAGCCCACGATTCATACAAGGAGCTCCTTATCCTCAAGTAGGATAAACTCTTTATTAATAAATACCTGCAGCAATTTGCCAAGCTAAAGGCAGAAGCTAATGTTAATGATGGCAAAGCTTTCCACCTCCTAACCCAGGGGGTAAATTTCAATGTTTACTACCATATGTCACTATATACCAGGTGTGACGACTATACAAGTCTAGTCACTTTGCTTCAGCAAGTTGGCCAAAACATAGAGAGAATTTGGACAGAGTGCAGCAATCCCTGCTTTAATTAACCAGTTGCCACTCTGGCTCCTCCTCCTCCTTGTCACCCCTAATACCCCCCTCCTTCTAACTGACCATCACTACCCTTATACCTTTGTTTTATGCCTACTGGCATGCAGCCCAGTTAGGGCACACCCATAGACCTCTCGGTCCAACAAGTATAAAATAGGCCTTTTACAGGTAACTGTTACGGTTGTAGCAAGCCAGATTACTAGCAAAACCAATATCCAACCAATAGGTACTCTCTGGCCAAACAGCCACAAGTATGTGTCATACAAGCATGGGACCTTTACTAGGGTACCTACATTAATATGATCACCTACAACCAACAAGGTTCTTCTGACTCTGGACCTGGATATCCAACATCCAACCAAGTCAATTCTTTTACCTTCCAACTACAGATAACAGCATTACAAACAAAGCAATTCCAGCCCCTTCTGATATCTCCTTCATCCTCCCAGACAGGACTATATGTTGGAAAAGGCTGCGACATACTGGAGAGATAGGCTTTAGGTGGAAGCAAGGTAGAAAGCTGCTGAGGCTTTAAAAGGCAATCATCTATAATTGAAAGGCGCAATTATGGACACAGACCTAAAACAGTTTCTTTTTCTTCTTCTCTTCTCAAAAATGATGTATATTGTACCAATATAGACTTTTCTACTTTAGATTTGTTATTTGTCTTGAGAAATATATATTGTCATTCCAAAAGGGCATCTGCCAATAAGAGCATGGCACTGGAATTAAAACAAAGTGTGCTTAATTTCCTTATTTGGACAATTAAGTTAAATAAAGAAAACCCTCCAAAACTATTTTGTAGTACACAACAATTGGGTGGCGAACTGTCACTTTATGCACGTGTTATATTCAAGAGTTTGGCCACTTGGCATGTTCACAAGCTTAAGGCTCTCTTGGACTCTGGAGCAACAAACACTTTTATTAATTTTTTTTGTTAAAAAAATGGACTTGACTTTGTACCATTAGCTAATCCTATTGTAGTAAGAAATGCCAACAGCTCTCAAAGAGCAATAGGCAGCATAAAAAAAAGTTTATTTAATTATTTCTATTTCTGGTCACTATGAGACCATAAAGGCTTATATTTCATGCCTCAAATCTCACAGCCTGATCATTGGATACAATTAGCTTGCACACCACAACCACAATATAGATTGGATTCAAAAGACCATTTCTTTTCCATATTGTACTAATTATTGCAGTGTCTTGGAAAACTACACTCATGCTAGTCATGAGCAAATGCCTCATTGTCAAACAATTGAGGCAGGGTTAAAGAACAAGGTCCCAATAGAGTACCACAACTTTTTCAGTGTCTTTTCAGAAAAAGAGTCTGAATATATGTCTGAGTAAAAGCCCTAAGATCATGTGATAGATTTCAAATTAAACTTCATTCCAAAAAAGCATTGAGTAATTCCCTTATTGGATATGAAAATGAATGAGGTTTTAATATTTATCAAGAAGAAACTGGAAAAGGGTTATATAAGACTGTCCAAGTCCCTTCAGACAGCCCCCATTTTCTTTATACCAAAAAAGAATGAAAAAAAGAAATTAGTAATGGACTATCACTATTTAGATGAAGGTATAATCAAAAATGCCTATCCTCTTCCTTTAATTCCCACACTCATTGATTGGTTCAAGGAAGCTGATCTATTTACTACTCTTGACCTCCAATAGAGATATAACAATGTTCATATCAAGGAAGGTGATGAATGGAAAGGTGTCTTCATCACTTCCATTGGAGCTTATAAACCACTGGTTATGTACTTTGGAATGACTAACAGTCCTTCTACTTTCCAGCAAATGATAAACAATATTTATAATAATATGTATACCTGTATAGTTATTTATATCAATGACATTATGATATTTACCAAGGAAAAAACTAAAAAAGAACATGAGGATATAGTAAAGGAAGTGTTGATGAGATTAAGAGAAAATGACTTATATGCCAAACCTGAGAAATGCTTCTTTTTGAAAGAGAAGGTAGATTTCTTGGGAATAATGATGTCAAAAAAAGGAGTAAAAATATAGAAAAAAAAGATGGTAGGAGTTTTAGATTGGCCCATTTCTACATACCTCAAGTAGCTCCAAGCTTTCCTCAGACTCTGCAACTACTACCAAAAATTTATAGAAGGCTTCTTAGAAATCACCTGCCTCCTTAATAACCTCACTAAAAAAGATATGGTATTTAAATGGGGTCCCAAACAGCAACAAGCATTTAATCTCTTAAGAAAAAATTTACCATGGTGTTCCTTCTGGCCTATCCAGATCAGGATAAGAAGATGTACATCAAGACTGATGCAAGTGACATTGCCACTGGTGGTGTGTTGTTGGTCTTATGTGAAGATGGTTTGTGGAGATCCAGTATTTTTATTTCTTATTCTTTTAACTCTGCTGAGCAGAATTACCCTATTTATAATAAAAAACTTTTAGCAGTTATCTGCACTCTAGAAGAGTGGTGACATTATTTAATAGGTCATGAGAGGTTTGAGATTTGGACAGATCACAAGAACCTCAAATATTGGAAAAAATCCCAAAACTTGTTGTTGCACCAAGCCAGGTGGCACATAGTTTTGGAAGAATTCAATTATTCTATGGTGTATAAACCTGGCTCATCTAATGGCTGTGCTGACACTCTTTCCCATAGATATAATCATGGTGATGCTGTTCCTGATTATAACACAAATATTATGGTACTACCCAAAATTATATTTATAAATGGACTTTCAATTTTTTCCTTCTTTTATAATAAAATACAAAAAGAATCTGAAAAAATGAAAAAAGAAATATCAGAATTCTCCTATG
>JBBPJN010000643.1:0-11480 GCA_038088755.1 Boletus aff. separans
CCATGACGGATGGGAACGAGAAAGAAAAAAAAAATAATAATAATAATAATAACTAGGCAGTCCTCATCGATGATCACCACACAGGCCTCCGCGCCTACCGGACAACGAACGGCGCCATCCGCGGACCCGCACACGGCGAGGCCACCGCCCCCGTCCGCATGCGGCTCAGTGCCGTCGTGGCCGTCTCCGGTGCCGCTCAGGTGCGTCCGTCTTGCAAGTGCCCACCCCCCGGCGTCACACCTCGCCGCATAGCAACACGGCTCGGTCTATTAGCCCGACAGCGACGGACGCGAACAGACTGCTTGCCGATCTCGCCCCGCACCCGTTCGCTCTTCCGGACGCCCCCATTTGCTAAGGCCGCCTCGCAGATCGCCCGTGTAAGTACTTGTGCCTCTCTTTGCCACACACATTCATCTCCACCCCCCCCAGATCCGCGACGCCTACCGCCGTACAGCCCGCATCGCGCGCGCCCATCGACGTGTCCGACGCAAGTGGCATGAATCTCATGAACGTTCTCACCTCCAAGCGGGACGACGAGTTACTCCATGCGTGTGGTGGAACGAGGCTGCCAGGATGGGTGGTGCTGTTTGCATGGCGGAAACAACAAAATGGGGGTTCGGGAACGTTTGAAGTGCGACTCGCCGGTGAGTCCAGGCATGAAGTGACAGAAGTGTATGACCGGCTCGTGGTGGCCCATCGTGCGTGCGAGGAAGCGGTGGTTGGTCTGTGTCTATTTACTTGATCGTCTTTCTGTTGTCTCTACATCCGAATGAGGTATCTTCGTTTGTTTTCATCTCGCTGCCTGTCTGGCCATCCTCGATCGCTGCTGGTATATGTACATACTTCTCTGTCCACTGTGCGACCCATATCTCATCGTTCAAAGCTGCGTCCTAGCAACATGTCCGTGATCTCCCCGACCAAGAGACCCTCCTTTGAGGACCCAGGCCCGTCTGAGCTGTCCAAACGGGCGAGACTCGATCAAGATCACCCCGTTGCAGATGGAAAAAAAGACACCCCCGAGAGGGACGATCCTCCACTCGGCGGACCCAGCACGCGCGGAAAACTTCCCGAAACGCGAGACGCCGCCGGTTGGCCAAAATCGCGCCGAGGCAAGGAGAAACAGACCAAAAACGCTGGTCGACGTCGTGGGCCCCGCCACGCCGCGCCCGGACCCTCAGAGGCGTCCCGGAACGAGGACGAAGCAAGACCGCACCCACCGAGGTTGCCGAAGCGCATGACGGCGGTGCTCCTCGGCTTTTGTGGGTCTGGATGCAGCGGTATGCAAATGTGCGTATACGATACGCCAGTCTTTGTCGTCGACAGTAGAACGGCCCACGTTTCTGACTTCTCTCTTTTTCGTTGTCGATAAAAAAAAAAAAAAAAAAAAAGTCAACCGAATGTGAGGACGATCGAGGGCGTCTTGTTCGATGCACTAGTGCGTGCAGGAGCCGTATCCAAGGACAATGCCGACGATCCCACCAAAGTGCTTCAGCATCCACGCCCGCTCGTCCTTCCACTGAGTGCGGTTTACAGGTCAGTCTCGGACGCGCCGCTCGCACAGACGCAGGCGTCCACGCCGCAGGCAACGTCGTGTCCATGAAACTGATCGTCAACATTCCGGGTGTCAAGGACTGGGTCGCTCGTATCAACGAGGAACTCCCGCCCGAAATACGTATATGGGGCAAGGCAAGTACATTGTCTCGCGCGTTGCGCCCGCTGGTGACGTTTCCCCCCCTCCCCCTCCAAAAAAGGTTCGCGTTCAAGGCGGGTTCAATGCACGACTGTGCGGCTGGCTTCTCTTTCCGCTTTCTGCACGTCGTGTTGACCCACGTTGACAGATCCTGCGATAGCCGCAAGTATACTTACTTCTTCCCATCCTATCTATTAATCCCACCCAAACCGAGTTCGGCGTTTGCACGTGGACAACATGCCACAGCTAATTCAGGTCTGGGCCACACGTCCAGCGATACCCTGCAGCACCCTCTCTGGGACTCCCCAGGTGCTGATTCTTCCAGCCCGGAAGAAGACCTGGCTCGGAAGCGACAATGGAGAGTCAGCACGAACGATGTCGACAAACTGCGGGCCACTGCCAAAAAGTTTGAGGGTACCCACAACTTTCACAACTTTACCATCGGTCGTGACTTTTCAGACCGTAGCAACCAACGTAACATGATAAAAATTCAAGTCGGGTTCTTTCTCACCTTTAGATTCTTTTTCAACTTGACCGTTCTTTGACAGATCGCGGACCCTGCGGTATACGGCGACACGGAATGGATCAGCGTGCTCTTTCACGGACAAAGTTTTATGTTACACCAGGTGTGTCTATCGGTGTAATTTCGCGAACCCACACGTCATGTATTCAAATCAACACTCAGATCGTAAGTTTGGCAGCGATGGTTCTGACGGTCATTTGATCCAAAGCTTGAAAGCGTAAAATGATGTCCGCCCTCGTTTTATCCTGTCGGACTGGAACTCCCCCCGATATAATCGATGAGGTAGAGCCTCACCGCTTTCCGTTGCACTCTACTTTACTCAATACTTTCAAGCTCTACGGTCCCCGAACGGTCCTCGTACCCAAGATGCCTGCCCTGGGACTGCTTCTCGAGTACCCCATCTTTGATTCTTATAACCAAAAGGTAATAGCAGCCAACGAACGGGGAAAGTACGACGACTCTCACGTCGACTTTCGTCCGCCGATCGACTTTGAGCAATACCGAAAGAGGATCGACGCCTTCAAGCAAAAGTTCATTTACGAGGACATGCGTGCGACAGAGGATCGGTTTGGCGTGTACGTGTCTTTTTTTATTTTTTTATTTTTTTTAAAAACCTCTTGGTGGCAACGCGGTGGAATGGATTGATCGCGTACGATTTAGATTCGATGCTTGGATTCGATACGTGGACAATTACGAAGGCAACGATTTATTGTACTTGAACCCCAGGGGCATCATTCCCGCGGCTGCGGTCATCAAGAAAGACGTCAAGAAGAGACCAAAGCCCTTCAAGGAGAGCAAACGTTTCGATGTGACTAGCACCAAACAACTCAAGGACGCTCCACCGCTGGGAGAGGAGAGCGAATCAGAGGAAGAGCGCATGAGTAAACCTGCGCTGGAAGACATGGAAGGATAGGCCAAAGCATCAGGATGGGTCGACGCTACGAGTCGCTCGGGGGGGGATTAGACTTTTTTTTTTTTTTTTTCGCTACGATATCACCAAAAAAAAAAAAAAGATACATGATCCATCTAGGCATCATCGATCACGATTGGAACTTGCGCATCGTTTGAATTTCGTCGAGGAGTGCTTGCAACCGGTCGTCGTCGATCTTGACGAGACTAGCAAGATGAGACCAGACATGAGTCGTCCGTTGGCACACATTGCACGCACGCACGCACGCACGCACGCGCGACGTACCTCGGTATGATGCTCTTGGCTTCTTCGGCGGTCGCCGGGCACAAGTTGGCGATCTGGGCCGTCTCGAATTGCGTCAACGCTGGCTCGCGACGTAGCGTCCTACAAAGGGTATTGCATGTCGTCGCGTCAGAACCCCCATATCATCACAATCACGATATATATATATAGGACGACAAGTCAAGAACGAAAAAGAAAATTAGACGACGACCTACTCTCGAACGGCGCTCGCCGAGTCGGTCGTGCTGAACTTGGCAAACGTCTTGACGTACTCGAGTGTCTTGTTGTATACGCTGTCATCCAGGATAAATGTGGCTTTTGGACGACGGACGGGGGACGTACGCGGTATCGGGTGCATCCTTGTCTCTGTTCTCGAGGAGGTACTTGACCTCCGAGATGAGCAAGCAACCAGCATTGTTGAATTCTGCAGCAGCGTGACGTTTGAAACAGTCGAAACGTGGATTCGGCGAGACACACCAGCTCCGAGTTTCAAGGCGGATGCATCCTCCTCCTCTGCATGTGTCCTGTGGCGCAGTCGCGTAGTCATGAGAGCGTTTGTTTGGCAAGAGCCTTTGAAACAAACACGCGTTGATATGCCCTCAAAAAACAGTTTATTATATGTTTTACAGACATTTTATGTTATATATCTAGTCGTAATAGAAACAGCTCAATCCTCGCGTGCTACAAACCACAAAATTAACGGCATTGAAACGTCGACCTGGCATGAAACCACTCTATGCCGTACCCGACGCTGTTTCATTACCAACGAGGGTGTTTCAATGTTTTGTGCATACAACACGACAATCAAACTCTTACCCAAGTCTATCAGGTGGCCAATGCCACAGGAGCGGCACCATTATTGGCTGCGTTCATGTGCCCTTCACTATCATTATCTTCGACTGAGAGCAAGGCAACTTTGTCGACCAACATCGCGTTTGCCGCAACCTCTCCGCGCAGTCTTTCCTTGTCCTTGTCAACCCTGTCTTGTGGGACCGGACTGCGGTTCGGCACCATACCACCGGGCTTCCAGGCACCTTTGGGACCAAGAATTTCATTGGCCCCTCTCATGGATGCACGCTCGAGTGTACCATCGGATTCATCCACCTTGCTGGTCGAGTTGGCGGCTGTAGCGCCCACAGTAGGACTAGAATGGTTCACGAGTGCATTACCAGACGCGTTATTTCCTGGCAAGAGTATGGAGCGCGTAGATGACGAGTTGTTCCAGACTCCCGGTACTGGTACGCGTTTCTCTGCCGCGGGGTTTACTGTAAGCGGCGGAAAGTCTATCGATTGAAGTGGAGGTGGAACTTGCTGTGCCCGTTGTCCGTTGCTACGGGCAGGTGACATATTTCGAGAGTTTGAGGAATGTTCGTGGTGCCGATGAGTAGAATGCAAAGTAGGCTGCGGCTTAAGACCGACGGCCCAATCAGGTCTCGCAGGAAGAGGGTGCTGTGATGATGTTGACGTGTACGTTCTCCGTGAAGACGACGATGCGGAAGATGTCTAGAAAAAATACAAGGTCACGTGAGCCGATTTTCCATGAAAAAAGTCGAGAATAAATGATATGATGAAACCGCAAAGAATAACTCACGGCTGGAGACGACGCTTCGTCACTGGTTGGTGTTCTACCACCAGCATTTCCATTCGAATTTCCAGGATGTCTTCTTACCGTTGAGCTCAAACGTGGTCCGACCACATCGCCACCTCCACTGGGCCTGCCTGTATTACCGTTTACTCCGAAACCACCCATACCTATCCCAGGACCGTAACTCCACGCACTCCGAGCAGGTGGAGCACCTCGGAGCTTAAGCCCGATCGCGGGAGACTGTTGACCGATAACGCCGGGGAACGGCCGGCCCGCAGCATATGAGTCGTGTGCACCATTGTACTCGGGAGGATAATGTACTTGGTTCGGAACTGGAGATGCGGACGGTTGAATAGGATGCATCGGAGGCGAAGGATAATAGGGCATCGGGTAGGGTCCGTAGGGTGGGACAGGTGGCGTGTAAGTCGAATATTGGGAAGCAGGGGGGGCAATGGGAGGGCTGGGGTCGGGGTGGGGTCGGTGCTGAGTAGGAGGGTGGGCAGGAGATGGTGAATGCCACGGGTAAGGAACATAAACCCCCGGAGGTTGTGATGGTTGTTGTGACGGGTAAACGTCAGCCTGACTGGAAGGACTGCCAGGATCTGCGTTCTGAACGGGGGTCTGAGGGTGGGGGTAAGGGTATGGTGCATAGTAATGATAGGGAGGGATGTAATTTGGCGCAGGGGGGACTGGTCCTGGGTATGCATACATGTATGGGTTACCGTAGCCAGGTGCCTGGACGGGAGCCTGTGATAGGTCGTAAGGTACAGCAGATGGCGAAGGTTCGTATAACGTGGGGTATTTGAAAGATGAGGGAGATGGTGCTCTAGAACCACGAGAACTATTTGAACCATTGAAACTTGGTCCAGTCGAGCGGAGACTCCTCGAGGATGAGCCATTAGAACGGCGACCATCCTTTTTGTCCCGTACGAGCGGGCCAGACCATTCACTTTCTGTTGTCGGTGAGCTTACCGAGTCATCCATGTCGCCCATGCTGCTAGTTTCGCCTGCACTTGTCACTGAACCTGATGTGAGACTAACAGTAGAAGAGCTAGCGCTGAGATCCTTTTCCTTTCCTCGTTCCTTCTCGTCAAAGCCCATGAATATCCTGGAACGAGCCTCGTTATAAGCAGCTTCTCGTTCGGCGATTGTTTTGTGCTTCTTGCTGCACCCGGTGGCATTACTGCGCCCACCAAGGCTTCCAGCCTCTGATGGCTCCGGATCAGAGAGCTCGGCATCTTCACCGGCCACGGAGCCGGCTTGCGAATGGGGTTTGGGGCGTTGGCGGTCAGTGGGAGATCGACGCATGATTTTAAAAGTGGGTTGAGTGGGTGACTGGGCGGGGACAAGCTCTGCAATACGACGAGCAGGTCTGGACACATGATGTGTGAGTGGTACTGCCAGGTCACATTGCGCATCACTCACATTCTGCTCTCCAGAGTGAGTAATACACTGATGACCTTGGTGATAGGATCTGTTTCTGGCGCCAGCTTGTAAAAGGTAGAACATCTATGCACGAGAAGCCTTTGATAAGAAGTATTTGGCACCAGGTCAATGCGAGACCTGCGGGATTGGTGTCGTCAGCGAATGCATTGCCCATGAGGAAAAGGCGCAACGTCCCACGGTACGAGAGCCGCAGTTTTTGGGGTAGAGTTGGAGCAGAAGACAAGGGGGAAAAAACGAACCTGCGATCGTTGATTAAACTTTCCATCTGCTCGCCGAGTTTCAGGACGTATATCCTATCTTTGCTTTTGAGGGCCTCGACGATCTGAGGATCGACATCTGGGAGAACGCCGGCATTGGCGCTGCCAGTGGAGTCGGAATCAGCAGCCAAGGGCTCTGAATCAGAGCGAGATGGAGAGTGGGCGGTGGGGGGATCGAGAGTGGAGGGGCGAAGAGGAAGAGGGAAGAGAGAGGGATGGAGATCTGGAATGGAGGTGTTTGGGGTGGCGGACACGGGGAGAACGGCAGCAGAACTGGGCAGAAAACAGGACATGATGGCTGGCGCACGACCTGGCTAGAGGCAGGGCTGAATCGGGTGCGCGACACTGACCAGGGACGTCCCAGAGGTTGTCGTAGAGACTAGTGCAGGTGTGGATGCATCCGTAGGTCTAGGGGGGAAAAACTAACCAACGGTCCACTCCCCCCCTCTCGTGGGAACAGTTTGCTCTCCTCACAACTGGGCAGTGCATCAAAGCGCCATTACTGTCTATTTCTACCGTAAATACATCGAAATACATGCACTAGATCAATGCGACAGTCCCTCGCTTGACGGTGGATATACAACCTGGTATATGTTGAACCCGAGACTGTGTAGCCCCCATTAGTGATATCTCCTCCTTGCCTCGATGCACCACGTACCAGAACACGAAGATGCAGCATCCGTAGACCGCCAGCGCCAGCGCGCCCTTGTTCAGCAACCGGCTTACACTCGGGTCTCCCTTGGTGAGCTGTGCAGGACATCAGGGCCGCACCGCCAAGCAACACCGCATGGGAAACTCTCACCTTCCAGAAGAACAGACCTGGAAGGATAAAAGATACCGTCGTCGACCCGGTGGACCCAACGAATGAGAGAACTTCCCATATCACCGAGTCAGCACAAAGACAGCGAAGCCATGCCCAGGCAACTTACCTAGCTGCAAGTTGTCCACGTTGTAAGCGATGATGAAGCTTAACAAGAGAATCGCTCCGGTGAGGAAGACGTGCTTCAACATCGTCATATCTCCACCCGTGTGCTCGTCCAACTCTTCTTCCTCTTCCTCCACTCTCTGCTTAACGATGATTCCTCCGTTGAAAATCTTGTCCAGACAGTTGCGACACGGCTGCACCTGCAGGGGATAGGAGAATGTAATGAGGATGACAATGGCCAGCTGCCCAACTGCGATGAACAACGACGTGGAAGGGTACATCGCGATGATGTTTGCGCCGACCTAAAACAGGCGGTGTGATGAGCAAAAGCGATGAGAAAAGCGGATCGCCCACTGACTTTGGAACCAAAAGTCAGGTAGCCGAAAATTGCAATGGTCTCATAGATGATCAAAGTCCCTCCGATGGACGTGCCAATGACAGTGTTAAGGCGCTGTTGCGAGTTGGTCCGCAGCTCATTGTAAATAGGGAAGATCTAGACTGTCATCAATGGCGTGCTAAAATCAAAGAAAGTCGTGTCCTACGTTCTGTGCACACGTGAATCCAAATACTTGTACGGGGAGGGTGGTAATGAAGCCGGGGGTGAAATGAATCCAGCGAACTTCGCCTACTGGCGTAGCACCCTCTAGAGGTCTGAAGTAGCACCTGATGACGATGATGACCAGGTATACTGTCCAAAACACGCCCTAGTGAATGCTGATCGATGATCCAATGACATGACTCACCAACGGAGAAGATTGCAACGTAGCTCGTATATCTAAGGCTGTCTAGTTTGCGAAGGAACGAAAGGGGTATCAGTAGCACCATAACCAGTAGCAGCCAATTCCGACCAGACAAGGCCCATTCCGGTGGATTTGTGTCCGGTGAGGTCAAGTCGTGGAATATTGATGCAACGACATTGGGAATCAACGACTTGATAATGATGAGATAGCTGTTGTAAGAACGACATGACGATACTCCCTCACGTCCGATCTTGGTCAACACATACCTGACAGAAACGCCAAAGCACTTGATGGCAATGGCAGCATCAAAGAAAACAGCTGCTTGCGGGAACGTGAGTTGAGAAACAGCGAAAAACGAACTCCGCCGGTGTGGGGTTGCATCTGCACAGCGAGAGAGTAAGTATAGGCCAAAGCCGCAAACTGTCCCAGAGAATGCGCATGTGATCGTTCCTGGGATGATGCCTGCAGATGCCATGACCTAGGGGAGAAATCCGCCACATGAGTATACATACCCTAGAGCAGAGAAATCGAAAGCTAACTAGAGGGAACGTTAGCATGCCTAAGGATCGAAGACTATCGGTCACTTCTCGTCCACACGACCAGAAAGGCAGACGCACCGCTCCCGATGATCGTGTTCGAGAGGTTACTGACAGAGCTGATGATACTCGCATGCCCTTCTTTTGGCCTGGGGTTGTTTCCGAGCAAAGCAGAGACCTCGTTACTATCATCTCCGCCGCGACGCTCGTCGTGAGGAAAGACGCCCCCATCTACCACCCCGTATGAGAGTACCATCTCGAACGACCTATATCTGAAAGACGGCTGGAGAATGACACGAGTGCGTGCTCAAAAGGTGTCCACTGTTAGGAGGACTTGCTCCACTCGAGACTGGCGTGGGAGTAAGGACCAACGAGGTGGTTGTTCCGGGCAAGTGCCGGAGGTCACCCTCTCACGGCATTTTGACGACGGCTGTCACTCGGGCGGACCAGAGATCTATTCATTTTGAGAAAGCATGCAGAGCAAACAACGAAAGCAGCCAAACAGATCGAATAAAAACAGAAGTACATCGCAAATTAATGAAGTGTCTTTCATCAAAGGGTAAAGCTAAACCGCAAGGGAAAAAGGAAGAAAAAAGTGTGCCAAGCTCAATACCGGATCCTGCTCTGACTACTGCCCAATCTTCCTGACTGCCTTTCCCGCTGTCGGGCGTGCATTCGCTGTTGTCTCAGATTCGCCATCATTTGTTTCGCAACAGGTGACAACTCTGACGAAGATGCAGGGGAGGGCGCTTCGAGCAGGTGACAAGAGTGAACCCCAAATGGTCGGACTGGCGTGACAAATTGAGGAAGACGGGATACATCATTCTCTTTGCCGTGAGGTGCAATGCTTGCTGGAACCTCAACCTCTGCTGCCCTAGGTTTCATCTGCACCCCGGGCTGCAAGCAGATAGGGTGTCGGCGCGGAGAACTGATAGTAGAATCACGCTTTGATTCCCCTGAGCTACTTGAAGAACCAGACGAAGTTCTCAGCTTGGGTATCTGAGAGTGCATTTCGCGTGGTCGAGCCGTGGCGACAATGATACACCTGTTATCAATGTTCGACTTCTCACCTAAAACGGACTCCATGGGCAGAAGCTGCTCCGTCGCAGTATGTCGCGAGGGTATTTTCGAAGGGGGGCGGGGTCCGCTAAGACAGCGGCTACTTTGTCCTGTGTGTTGGGTAATGACTGGTTGTAGGACTGTAGATTCCTCATCCTCGAGTTGCGGTGATAAGAATACTGCAGCGGTTGGAGACGGATGAGGAGACCTGCTCGCATCGGAGGCAAGAGAATAACGTCGCTGACCGGTAGGTGAAGTGGGTTGGGGGATGTGCGTGCTGCAGCGACGATGAAGAGGGGTAAGAGACTGTTTGGTATCGCTAATAGAAGATTCGGTGGAAAAACGTCGATGATGAGAACTATGAGGTGTAGTTGTCTTCAGCTGAGGTAGCCTCGAAACCGGACCATCATAAGTCCTCTTCTTGTCGCCAAGGAACCCGAATATCTGAGAGGCACGTTGGGGTGACATGGAGTTCCCATATAGCGAATTGGGTGCTTGTGGGTGTGTGATATCGGGGTCGGTGGAGACACTGAGTTCGACTTCAAGTGAGGAGAAAGTTGGGTGATTGGCGGATGAGGTATCGCATTCAGTGGAGAGCGCAGTTTTGTCATTGATAGCACAAGTGTGGGTAAAATGAGTGTCGGCGGGGGTCTGAGGGCCAATGGAGGATATTGAAGAATTGTCGTCTGTCTCGCTGAGTTAAACATCAGTAGCTGATTGACGACACAATGTAATTGGCGCTGACCCAAGAAACTTTTCTGCCCAGGATATGTCACCCTCGGCACCACTGCTTCTTAACTCTGGGGAAGATGGGTGCCCAAGTAACTGTCGCAAGGTGGACCCTGTGCGACGCCTTTGGACACCCTCCTTCCGGGGGGAGGGGGAGTTCGAGAAGAGAGCAGAGTCAAGGTGCCCTTCGTCATCGTAATGGTTTAGGAGACTTGCTACAGAAGGATCCTGACCAAGAGCCAGGAGACGATTCCTGTCTCGCGGTGTGATGGGCACACTCTTGGAACGACGGCGGGGAGAGTCTGCGAGTGACCGTTTAGGGGTAAAGGTTACATCCATGGGAGGGTATGCATTTGGGAATTCGGTACGGCTGTGAACGGTCCGGCTACGGATGGTGACAGAGTAGGTGTTACGGGCAGAAACACTAGCAAGGGTTGTAAAGGATGAATTTGGAGGAGGAATGACTGAGTCAATTGGGTGCGCTAAAAGATCACGATGAAAGATTTAAATACTGAAGCAAGTATAACGAATGGTTACGGGTGAACTTACGGAGGGGGGGCAGGGAGCCAATGCCGATCTGTGGCTCTGCTGTGCATCGGCCAGATGAGGAACGCAACAGGCGGCTGACCGCAGCCTCCATGTCGTCGGTGTGTGATGGCTTAAGATGCTCCTGGACAGGAGGTTCCATGCATGGATCCACCGCTGACCGCTTCTTGAATCTCTTGCTACTGATTGAAAATAACTTTTTGAACAAGCCCAT
Organism: Boletus aff. separans; assembly: GCA_038088755.1. NCBI lineage: Eukaryota > Fungi > Basidiomycota > Agaricomycetes > Boletales > Boletaceae > Boletus > Boletus aff. separans. Next base: position 11,443 of record JBBPJN010000643.1, read on the forward strand.
GGCAGGTATACAATCGTGTCAAGTCGTATGGGGGCGTT
>JBBPJN010000644.1:0-11463 GCA_038088755.1 Boletus aff. separans
AAGGAGGTCGTCGTCTGAGTCGCTGAGCTCGATGATCTCGGCGAAGGAGGGCTCGCGCGTTGCTCGTGCCAACTGGGGTCGTTTTTTTGATGGGCCGGGCTGGCGACTGGCGCTGCGAGTGCGCCTTGCCATTGGTGAGCTCGATGGCTCTGGGGAAGAGGTAATGTCGATCACTTGCATTGTCCTCTGCAGAAAGGAGCGCGCATATTATTTTCCAGTTTCTTTTTCATGTCATTTATTACGTAATTAGGTAATGCATGGAGCCGCAGTACTCTTCCTCGTCAACCCAGACGACCTCGACACGAACCATGTCCTACTCGCGCTCAGACTATGACCCCCGCAGAGTCTGTCTGAATCCTTTCCCAGAGTTCAGCTTTGGAAGATACAGGCGAACAATTGGTATCTATCTCGCAGGTGCTCTCGTACGTTCAATCTCATCTTCATCCTTCATGGGCTCATACTTCGGTAGTTTGCACTCGCCAACTGGACATTCCTCGACGCCGCCATCCTCTCTGCACACGCACATTCACCCTACGGAGAACCTCAAGTTCCTCCACCAGTCCATGTCGAATTCGTAGACTGGGTCCCGGGGATATGCTCCCTCTTCGGCATGCTCATCATCAACATCATTGACAAGGACAGAATCAGAGGTGACGACTATGGCGCTCCGGAGGCTGTTTGGAGAGCAAGACTGTTCTTGTTTGTCGGGTTTGCTCTCATGGCGGGTGGGTTGGCAGGCAGTGTGGTGAGACAAATTGGTCGTGTGTCGTGCCGGTTCTGCGCTGACTCTTTGTCGCTCTGTTTCCAGTCCCTCCTCGTGCTCAAATATATCCTTCATGACTACCCCGAGCAATTCACCTACTATGGCTACGCCAACGTATCTCAAAACGTCGCCCTCATGCTTTCTGCTGTCGTCCTGTGGATCGCGCAGAGCGCACAGGGTGAATACGATTACAACCTGACGTTATAAGTTCCTGGCGCACTACGCCGCAATTCGGACGTAGGGTGCACGATATAGTTGTATCGGACCGACTATGTCTTGCTAATCTATTTACCGTTTGTATCCCAACCGAGTGATGACCATGCGAATATGTCCTAGCGATGATGGGTGTCCTGTAACTGTTGGGAGTCCGCTGATCGTGGCAAATACATCCCAGTGAACTCCAGTTGGATCTGACAGCTTGCACATTGGACATAGCAAGGAAGAGAAAGCGACTCTCCGTCTTATTTGATGTCGCCCTAGTCGCTGGTCCTTCAGCAGCATGGGCGCAAGTTCACGTCGCCGACCGATTGCGAGCTTCAACTGGCGTGATGGTGAGCCCCGACAAGCGTTCTCACGTGAGGCGGACTCCTTCCCCTGCCCCCAGTTGAGTCGGCCGAGACAGTGCGTCCCTGCGGCTGGCACATCGCAACTGCCTTCCCATTGCTAGCCACTCTGACAAGTACGTTTGGCGCCATCAGACTCTTATACCGGCTCGGATGGTGTTGTTCAAATTACCGGCTATAAGCCGTGTGCACGGATCCGATGGTCAACCGCTAATGCGTACTACCTCGAGCTCTGACCGGCCTGACCTCAGGCCACCAATGTAGTCCACGGTGATCCGTGATGCTGCAGTGTGATGCCGTTCAACCCATGCATCGAAATAACATACTTCCAGTGTTTGCTACCCCAAAACCCACTCACTCCTTTCCCTCCGGTCAATGATTTACAGTAATGCCCGCTGTGCCGTACAGGCAACGGCCCACCAGGGAAAAAGTCGTCCCCAACTACTTGCGATGCCAAATGTTGATCCCTACAGCATTTGGAGGTCGAGGTGGTGCGACCAAGAACCGAGTTGGGTTGGCCAGGTCATTGGTTCGTCTTATGCAACGTCATTCTAACCCCCCGTTCTAATCCGCTGCACGATCCCATCCGACTAACGGATAATCTAACAGCGATATATCCGTTGCGCTCTCGCGAGACGGCGTCCTTGCGTATTCGGACATGCGTCATAGATCGCTCGCGTCTCATGAAGATGCGTCCAACGCTTGCTCTGAATTCGGGCAGGTTCAGGCGGAGGTGATAGGTGCTTATCAACCAACATGAATAATGCCCGCATGACCGGGAGTTAGTCCCAGAAGATTGGAAGCGTGCGAGCCGATGTTTTTGAAGCGGCCTTTTGCTGACACGCTCGAGGTTCGATTTCATTCCGTACGCGACCGGACCGAACTTGAAGAATACATCAATACAGATATCGGACCGAGAACAACAAAACACGTTGCGCGACAATACATAGAAATATAACAAGGCGATTGTTAATGGGAACGAGATGCAGGCGAACCTTCACGTGTTCTGATGCATTGGATCTCTAGTCTGAATTTGGCTAGCTATAGGACCGCTGTATGACAACGAAACTTATGCCAGGAATGGGAACTGTTTCGGTAAGTTGATGGCTGCCTCAACGAATGGTCGGTCAAGGGCTGTTAACCGAACCAGTGAGCTGGAAGGCTGGAAAGCCCTCTCCATAGTGAAAGGTTCTAATACTCTCCCTCCGAACAGACCAAACAATCGAAAATGAGGTTTCCTCCACTGTGATGATTATCGCATCCAAGACATGTTTCTGGAGGCGCGCAATAAGAAAATAAAGCATTTTCTGGAGAAAAATGCAATCCGGAGATTTAGCTGCAAGGGCAACATTGCAGGTGACTCATAGCAGTGCGTGTCCCGATGATGTCGCTTGGCTTGGCAAACACACCCCCGCAGTCTGTGGTCGACTACGCGTGTTCGTAAGATCGCTTGAGGGACAGCCACGAAGTGGGTATAACGATTTCGACGCAGTTCTGATGCACATGGCAGTGCTTTTATTTACCGATGCGGCAATGTCGTTCAGACAACTCGTTAAACTCTTGGCGCGGTGCATGTTTGTCGAACGGATTATCCTTGAGGTTTACTGCCGGTTATGGGTAGAGAACCTGAAGTCGTTGGACCAACCTCGACGAAGGATTACGTTCGTATCTAGCATCCCAGAGAACAAGAGGTCTTCTCGGGTGCAATTTGACAGTAATCCTAGTGATGTGACGTCTGCTGATATTATTCAAATAGACGACCGATGACGACAGTAGGATTGTTCAAAGTCAGAACCACACATCTACTGGGATCGCACGAGAGCGGCTTGGTTCAACATAACGACAGCGCACTCTCCAAAATGATTGGAAAACGTACCAAGCTACTCGAACAGGCTGCGAATTGGTTTCTGAATCTTTGTCAAGTAGTTGAGGAGATGGTACTGCGGTTCACGTCATAGGCTGTGTGGTACCACACAGTGAGGACCGATGACGTTGCGATGCTGGTTCCAGTACGCGCTTGGCATCCCTTGTGTCCAAGTGTTCAGTTGGCAGGTCTCTTCCGATTCGTTCTTACGTCCACACCCCAACGTGCGTCAAGATTTGATAGTTGCCATGCAGGGCTGCGCCTGAGGAGCGGAATTCCACGATTTTCCAAATGAGTTGCCCTGTTTCGTGATCTTCCGCCATGGTGGAGCATGTTCCGCAGCATCTAAACCTTCAAGGACACAAGCATCGATTGAGGGATTTACGACTTCCTCGCAGTCGTTCAGCTTGGCAAGCACCACAGACATTCCAGTCGCTTCAGTTAGACTCGATTGTCAATAGCGCATGCCAAGAATAAAGGGACGAGGACATCTAGGTGTTTCCGCTTTAAGAACTTCCAAGAGCTGGCACAAATGTGCGTCGTCGCCATTCATCCGATTTGTTGTCCTCCAAGGCTGACAAACTGAAACTTACTTGAACAAACCGTCCACACATATGCTTAATACCCCGGACCAAACTGCCTCAGTGTTCCAGCCGTGGGACTCCATGCTTCTCCCCTTCAAATTTCATACAGCCACTGTACCCCGTCTTCTAAAGATAGGAAAGAAGGGCAGGGGCAGCTCGACAGCGGGGCTCCGAGGGTTCAAGTGCTAGTGTGTCCGAGGTGTCGTGTGCGCTGCGGCGTATCACGGACAACGCGTTGAGTCGGATGGGAAGTTCCGATGGCTTGCGTTGAACGTCCGAAGATAGGAAGTGCTGCTCCCGGCTATGGGCAGTCCCCCCGCTTCGCATACCGTGTGTTCGTTCTTGGGAACATTCTTTTGAGAGGTGTTGACGGATGTTTACAGGGCTGTGGCCATTCGGACTCGGAAACAACAAGGGTGCCGGGGTACTGCGGAAGTTGAAGAGGTATTTCTGCCAGATGATTGCCAAGAGAGGGTCGGCTTACTTATTCTGAATGCGAGGTTTGTTGATCCTCGCAGCGCGCTCGGCGGTGGAGATGCTCTAATTGCGCTGTTGCGCCAAGGTCGATGTTGGGTCCGATCCTATCGCGGAGTCCGATGGGGTGCGCTGATGATATCATGTAAGACAAAGGTGGAATCCAGTGGGGCAAAGAGCAAGGTGAAGACACCTCCTCGAGAATCTCGCATACCTTTAACAGTGGTGTTGAGAGCCATCATATACTTCTGCGAGTCGCGAATGTGTTACTGCTCCCATACTCTTTTGTCCGTTTCCCAAGCATATTTTCTAGGTTCCGAATCTTGAGCTTGAGCGTCGACCTTGCCCAGCCATCCGATTCTTGTAAACCTGTGGCACCGGTCAGCCCCGAGGGCCAATGGCAATTTTATCCTCAACTTCCTCATGGGTCCGTTCTCGGCCACCGTTCTCGTTGGAAACCGTTCCGGTCTGTACATTCAAACCCCCACGCGTCAACGTTCCTCACTGATGGCGCAAATACGCGCAAGCTCTCGTGTGCTGCGAAACGCCTTAATCACGCATGTCGTGCGAGAAACCAAGGGCCACAGGTCCTCGGAAACCACATCTAATAGCGAACATTCATTTTCTCCCCTGAGGCGGCAGCAAAGAACTCAAAATTCGATCGGAACGCAACGGTAAGCTGACCGGAGGACACCAAGTACGTCACAGGGGAGGGTCGAAGCTTGAAACTGGGATGGAATGCCTCCATGCATGTATGGGGTTCGGCCGAACCTGCGATGCGGATTATCCATCTTTGATTATCAGGGAACCAATCAGTGACGGACTCGGTCACTTGGAAACGTGCCTGGGTTGGTATGTTACCTTCCAACTTGTACCCAAGTATACAAAAGATACCGTGGCTACCCGTCAGCCACCAAGCCACGTGGCCCACACCGGCCGACAAACACGACCGTACAGGACGCTAGATAACAGCTGTGAACCCACAGCACCCAGAGTCTTGGGTCAGCAGCACGAGATGGGCGCTAATTATAGTGTCTCGCATCACCCTCTTACAAATGCGAATGATGGATCAGAGTGCCACGTAGGTAAAGAACAGGCGAATGGCCCTTAATACTGATGGTAGGTGTCCGTGCGTATGGTGAACTGAGGGAAGGTGCTGGCAAACGTGTGCATGTAAGGGTATCGGCTCGAATCCGATGAATCAGACGGGGTTCATGGCTGCCGGGCCGTTGTGACGTGTGACTACCTCGAGAAATTGACCTTGATTGCCAAAAACAAACGAAAGGCTCGATAATGAAGGGTAGAAGTACTTAGCCTGGTCGCATCAGTCGATCTGTCAAGTGAATCCCTACTGATCAACAAGGGATAAAAATGGTAATAGCAGACATGGTCAGAGACAAGGGGATGCCTTGTTGTGACTCGCGAGGCGACGGTTGCTTGGGAAGAGAGGGTGAGTGGCTTATTCGGTGCCCTACAAAGTGCGTTTTTCCCTTTAGCACTGAAACCGTGGGCGTAGGGCGTAAAGAACTCGAGGTCAAATGGATCGGGCATGGGGCCCGATCGGCATCCGTAGTTGGCCTAGTGTGCATGCTTCCATCATGCGATTCCTCAGTGAGTGCTCTGAGTCATACAGGTTATCCACGGTCCACCTTCCACTAATTGTGACATTGTGGGTTGTCAAAATGATGGATGAACCTGTACTAATTTGTCTGGGATTAAGAAGAAGAGTGGAAATAACCCAGTGGGTTCATCATGTATGTGCGGAAATGGGCCGAAGGGTTGTCCACGCTGCAAACACGCCAGGAAAAAATCAAATCCTTGGTGGAAAGAACTTAGTAGGCACCCTCAGCGAAAGCATTCAAACGTCAGCGGAATGCCACCATGTTTGGTACGTCTTAAAAATGTCATCGGTCGAAACAGCTCTTAGTAAGAGTCAGCGGTTTGAATTGCCGATTCTTTCCGCCGGGTTGTGGCCAGTGGCGAAATTGTTGCACGGCACAGTGGGCACTGTAGTGACGGCGTTAGTGCGCCGAACAAAGAGCAGTTGGGGCATTGGCTCATATGTGGACTAGGCAGGGAACACCCGGAACAAGGATGGTTGGGGTCTCGGCAGACTGTGCCGGGGTTTCCAGGGTTCTGTTCGGATTCTAACCAGGTGTGATAAGCGGGTGTTTGTGGTTGTTTGTTCCGTTTGATATCTCGATTTTCGGGCTCCAAATATAAAGTCCGTCTGCGACGCGGGTCGCTCTCTCCCACTCCTTCCATCCACATTCTCTTTGTCGGTGTTCTCTTAGTCCAAAGCGTCTCTATAGATTCAGTCTGTAGGGCTTTCCCCCCTCCCCGCGCGTTTTCCTCACTCCCCAAACCATGTCGGAGCCGAACGTGGAAAAGGAGCCCGGCCCGCAGGGTGAAGAATCGCCCGTCACTGACGCTGCTCCCGAAGTAAAGCGCAAGAGAGAGTACAAGGAGTTTGGCCACGACGAAGATAAACCGACTCGTATGTATCCCTAAACTTAGCGCATGTTCAGGTTTTGACTGCCGCACGTAGACGCAAATGTCGATATGTCTTTGGTTCGTCGTGTTTCAAACTCGGCTTGTCATATTTTCTAATATCTCGTGTCCTTAAAGATTGAGCTGAAAGCCGAAGACTTGTATGACAAAGAGAAGGTCGACCTAGAGACAATCGTCATCGATGATGTCTTCAAACTGTTACAATGCGATGAGAATGGTCTGTCCGCAGAAGAGGCTCGCCGCCGTATCGACCTCTTTGGTCCAAACAAGCTTGAACAAGAAGAGCAGAACCCGTTCCTCCAGGTAATGACATCGCATATATTCTCCTTCTGTACTAATGCTTGTGCTTGATGTTAGTTTCTGAGTTTTATGTGGAATCCGTTGTCCTGGGTCATGGAGGGTGCCGCCCTCGTGGCTATTGTGCTCTCGAACGGTGAAGGACAGCCTCCAGACTGGGAAGACTTTCTCGGTATCATATTCCTTCTCTTCGTCAACTCAACAATTGGTTTCTACGAGGAACGAAACGCTGGTAACGCAGTCAAGGCACTCATGGACTCCCTTGCTCCCAAAGCAAAGGTGAAGCGCAACGGTACTTGGTCAGAGATCGAATCGGCGGATCTTGTCCCTGGTGATATGATCTCGTTCAAGATTGGTGACATCGTACCTGCCGACTGTCGTCTCACAGAGGCTATCAATGTATCTATTGACCAAGCGGCCCTCACTGGTGAATCACTTCCTCAGAGTAAGAAGGCTGCCGATCAATGTTTCTCGTCCGTATTCTTTTCCCCGTCAACCTCGTTATGCCGTGCTGACGACATATTTGTAGTGGTTCTACGTGCAAACAGGGTGAAGCCGAGGGTGTTGTCATTTCTACTGGCGCGAACACCTTTTTTGGTCGTGCTGCCTCTCTCGTTGGACAGGACGATGATACCACAGGTCACTTGCAAAAGATCCTTGCCCAAATCGGCTCCTTCTGCCTCGTCTCCATCGGAATCTTCGTCATCGCTGAAATTCTCGTTCTCTACGCCGGCTTCAGGTATAACTATCGCCGCGGTCTTAACAATATCCTTGTGCTCTTGATCGGTGGAATTCCTATCGCCATGCCCACCGTCTTGTCCGTCACCCTCGCTGTTGGCGCCCAGCAGCTCGCCAAGCATAAGGCCATCGTCACTCGCATTACCGCCATCGAAGAATTAGCCGGTGTCACCATACTTTGTTCTGATAAGACCGGCACTCTCACCACCAACAAACTCACCATCGACAAGGCTACCATCCGTACATATGGTCCCTTCTCTGCCGACGACGTTATGCTTCTTGCTGCCTATGCCTCTCGTACCGAAAACCAAGACGCGATTGATGCTTCCGTCGTCACTGCTCTCGGTGACACCACTCGTGCCCGTGCTGGCATCAAGCTTTTGGACTTCAAGCCATTCAACCCTGTCGACAAGCGCACGGAAATTACCTACCTTGAGGAGTCGTCTGGCAAGCTTAAGCGTGTTACCAAGGGTATGACAGGCATCATCATCGACCTTTGTACTCGCAACAAGACCGACGAAATCGAGAACAAGCTCGAGGCTGATGTTGAAGAATTTGCTACCCGTGGTCTTCGTGCCCTTGCTGTCGCTTATGAAGAACTAGATGGCGATGATCCAGAGGCTGAAGGCAACGGTTTCGAGTTGATTGGTCTTCTTGCAATCTTTGATCCTCCTCGTGGAGACACAAAGCAGACCATTGATGATGCCATCGCTCTCGGCGTCAAAGTCAAGATGGTCACCGGTGATCAACTTGCCATTGCCAAGGAAACCGGTCGTCGTCTCGGTTTAGGTGACCACATGTACCCAGCGAAAGTTTTGAAGGATGGTCCCCCTCCTGGTGGAAAGCACATGAACCTCGACGAAATGATCTTGGATGCAGATGGTTTTGCTGGTGTCTTCCCTGAACACAAGTACGAGATTGTCAAGCGCCTCCAGGGCCTTGGCCACTTGTGCGCTATGACCGGTGATGGTGCCAATGATGCTCCAGCTCTTTCCCGCGCTAATGTCGGCATTGCTGTGGAGGGTGCCACTGACGCCGCTCGTGGTGCCGCCGATATTGTCTTGACCGAGCCCGGGTTGTCTACCATTGTGCATGCCATCCGTGGTTCGCGTATCATCTTCCAGCGTATGCGTAACTACTCCATCTACGCTTGTGCCGTCACCATCCGTATCGTTGTCTGTTTCGCGATCTTGGCTTTCGCGTACAGGTTCGACTTCCCTCCGTTCATGGTCCTGATCATTGCCCTCCTGAATGATGGCACTATCATGACGTTGTCCGTTGATCGTGTCTTGCCATCGATGACACCAGATGCTTGGGACTTGGCTGAGATCTTTTCTTACGCCGTTGCGTATGGTTTGTACTTGACCGCCTCCACGTAAGATGTGTCCTGCTTCTGCCTGTTCTCTTACTGATGGCGTCTTTAGTGTCGCGCTTGTTTCCATCATCATGAACACGACCTTCTTCTATGACAAATTCGGTGTAACGTTCAATGGAAGACCTTCGCCTGAGAACGCCAACGACCCTCAACTTCACACTATCGTGTACCTCCAAGTTGCCATCATTTCGCAGGCACTCATCTTTGTCACACGTTCCCATGGATTCTTCTTCATGGAACGCCCCTCTGTTGCTCTTATGATTGCATTCTGCATTGCTCAACTTGTGTCATCAATTATTGCCGCTTATGGAGACTGGGGCTTCACTCAGATCCGAGCAATTTCTGGTGGTTGGATTGGTATAGTTTGGGTCTGGGTATGTCGTATCTTTGCAATGCTATTGTGTGCTCATTGTATCTCCAGAACATTGTATGGTTCTCGCCCTTAGACTGGATCAAGTTTGCTATGAAGGCTACTATCATCAAGAAGATGCGTGAGCGCCACGACCGCAAAGTTGCGGAGGCAGCAGCCAGGGCATCTGAAGGTGGTATTCCGATTACGCGTACGCAATCTCGCGCTGCTTCGATCCACGAGTCCATGTACTCGAACCGTGTCTCGTTTATTCGCCGTGCTGTCCGCAAGGTTGGGTTTGGCCGCAAGATTTCAATGAAGCCGGAGGAGTTGCAACGTTTCAGCAGCATCCAGGCTCAAAGAACCGGTGCCACGTTGGCTCGCAACCCAAGCCGGACTGCTGCTTAGACAAGGAGGGCCAAGCTGGGGATGCGTATGGGTGCGGTATCTTCCTTGCTCTCCACAATTCTGCAGTGTCATGGGAAATTAATTGAGCATCGAATATCCGCTTGTAATCTAGAATTTATACTATGCGTCCGTCACGTGTTTGTCGAGTCGCCGTCCCGCATTCCTTTCTTTCTGCCTTAATTCTTTTCACCATCAACGCAATCATCCATATACTTAAATGCATGGCAAACTTCCAGGATTCCAGCTAGTCAGCGCTGACCACGTCAAAGATTTGGACTCCTTGACTTTTCGTTGTTTGAAAGTTTCGCTTTTTGATGCCACGACGGACGAATTACACGATTGGCGCATGTGAATACATATACCCCTGGACATATTACGCTTCTGGTTCTATGCAGGATGCTTGAGTGCAGAAGGGAGCTCGAAGTTCGAACTGGGCAAATACGGCACCTACAATCCAAGGATTCACGGCCGGGTGTAAATCCAAGGGATGCATCGACGCCGCGACCAAGTTGAGATCGACTCGTTAAAGTGCCACGAGTCGTCCTTGACCGTGCTTGGTGTGGCTGGGAGACGTGTGTCAGTTGGTATGCATGCAATACTTGCCCGCACGACATGCAGTGTCCCGTTTGGCGTAACTTTCGTCGTTGCTCTAAATTACCGTGCCACACCAGTAGAGCTACATTGATGGCTCGGACCAACGGTGGGTATAGTGGGGCATGCCCCTGTCTAGTCCGTGTACACGCGGAGACAAAACCCAGTGTTCTGGGTTCGCTTAGACTGATTGATTGATTGATTGAGGTGGTCCGACTGGCAGCGAGCTGGGCTGGTTTTGCACGACGGTGTGGAGTTGGGATGACGGAGGACGATAAGGAATGGCCCCTTGCTGGGGATGGCGTGGGAAATGATATACCGAGAATGGCAGTCATAGTGTTGGGCAAGTGTTCCTCGAGGCATCGGCATGGCAAGAAGGGGAACGACGAAAGGAGGGCAGTTCCGCTGTGGATGACTCGCAACGAGGACCGGCCGAACGACATGCTCCGAGTGCCCTCATTCGTAAGTCGCCAAAGCAGTCCAAACAAGAAAAGGGCATGTCGGCACGACAGCAGGTAAAGGCGTGTCGTGCATTCTTCGCCCTTGTCTCCCATCTGCACTCACCTTCTCAGTGCTATACGATGACCTCGGGAAAGAGGCCTGCCGAACCAGCTCAGGCAGCGTATCTCACCCACAGCTCCACTCTCAATGCTCGTCGCCCCCCCTCCACCTCCGATAACACCCCTCGGACCCGCAGGCCCAAATCGAAGAAGAAAAGGGAGGACAGATACGAAGAGGAAATACAATACAACCTCTCCTACAACTTCAGAGGCGCTGACTCTCGCAGACAGCCGCAGTCCTCGAGAATGTCCAGCGACGCAGGTCGGTCCCCACCCCATGCCCTCATCGTCCCCTCATCATGATGTCCCCTCCCCCCCAGATTACCCTCCTCCTCCGACCTACGAAACAGCGACTGCCGTGTCGACCCTCGTCCCCGAGAACTATG